>JAVJIF010033530.1:0-46843 GCA_038442645.1 Agave tequilana | reverse complement strand
GGAAGACTCTCTGCTGACCTTCTTATTGAAGGCTTTTGACATCCGAGCCTGATATAGCTCGATGTGTTGCTGAGCTTGGAGCCGCTCTCGTCTAGGGATTCGAGCTCTTGAAGACGCAGGCGATCATTGTCTTCTGATGTCATCTTAGTAGTCAAGGCTACCCGCAATGATGGCACCTGGATTTCCAATGGGATGACCGCTTCGCACCCATATACCAGGGAGAAAGGCGTATTGCCTGTCGTGTCCGAACCGTAGTCCGGTAGGCCCAAAGGCATTCACCGAGCTTTTCATCCCAATCTCGCTTGTTCGAGGAGACAAACTTCTTGAGCAGCTTGATGATTGTCTTGTTAAATGCCTATGCCAAGCATTGGCGGCAGGATTGTAGGCAGTTGAAGCCACATTTTGAATTCGGTATTTATCGCAGAACGATAGAATCCTTGGCTTATGAATTGAGGACCATTGTCGTGGATGATTCGCCTGGGGACACCAAATCGATGGATGACATGGTGTTTGATGAAGCTAACCAGATTGGAGGTTTAACTTCGGCCAACGGTCTATGGCCTCTGCCCATTTTGAGAAGTAATCGGTTATTGCCAGGATAAACCGGTGACCTCTTGCCGAAGAGGGACTGATTGGCCCTACGACATCAATTCCCCATGCTTCAAATGGCCATGAAGCAACAGTAGGGTGGAGCAACTCCGAAGGTTGGTGTATGAAGTCTGCATGGACCTGGCACGCCTTACACCTTCGTGCATATTGGGTGGCATCGGCCATCATGGTCGGCCAGTAGTACCCAAGTCTGTGCAGCCTGTCTTTAAGCTTTGGACCCGGCTGGTGAGCTCCGCAAATGCCATCATGTGCTTCTTTAAGCACTTCCTGTGCCTCTGAATGGGAAAGGCAACGGAGGAGGACACCATCATATGAGCGACGGTAGAGTGTCTTCAAAGTGGGATCATAGTAGAAACGGAGCGACCTTCGTCTGATGGACGCCGCTTCTTTGGGATCGTCTGGAAGCAGACCGTGCAAAGCGTAGTCAATGAGAGGGAAGCGCCAATCCCTCGGCTCAGGATCCACGGAGATATTATGGACCTCTTGGATCCTTAGCATATGCTTGGAGCATATGAGATCCGGGTTGCGACTGTGAGGTGATACTCGGTGTCGGCCGGTAAGGCTAGCGTCGTCGCTAATGCAGCGAGGGCATCCGCCTTGGTATTTTGAGATCGGGACACATGCCCGATGTAGAAGCCTTCAAATAAGCTAGCAATTTGATGACTGTATGATAGTAAGGCACCAAGTCCTCATGGCGGACTTCATATTCGCCTTTGACTTGACTGATGACCAGCTTTGAATCGCCGTAAGCTTCGAGGTAGCGTACCCCCATTCCATGGGCAAGCTGGAGACCGATGAGCAGAGCATTGTATTCTGCTACATTGTTGGAGCATGATTCTATCAAAGAAAATGCTCTGGGAAGGATATGATCCTGTGGGGAGATGAACACAACCCCCTCCGGCAATAATCTTTCCTTTGGGCCCATCCGCGATGCTCCGTCGAAGAACATCTGCCACACTTCCTCTGCTGAGGTTGCATTAGACTCGAAGACTTCATCAGGGATGTCTTCGTGAAGTTTTGAATGCTCCGGAACTGGATGAGCAGCCAAGAATTCCGCAAGGGCTTGGCCTTTGACCGCCTTCTGAGGAATAAAGGTCATGTCGTATTGAGACAGCAGAAGTGCCCATTTAGCCAATCTTGAATTTAGTGACCCTGGCTTCGTCATAAGAAGACGTAAGGATTCACCCTGGAGATGACATGTATGGTTTGGCCAACCAAATAATGCCGTGTCTTCTGAACGGCAAAGACGAGAGCTAAACACTCTTTCTCAACAGGATTGTAGCGAGATTCCGCTCCTATGAGAGTCCTGCTCAGATAATAAATGGCCTGCTCGTGGCCATTGTCGTCCTTCTGAGCGAGGAGGGCCGAGGGAATAGTCCAGAGCTTTTACATAAAGCAAGAATGGTTTCCCTGATGTAGGGGCCACTAAGACCGGAGGGTTTGTGAGATACCTCTTGATGTCTTCATAAGCTTCTTGACAAGCTTGGTCTCATATGAAGGCAGTATCCTTTTTCATGAGCCGGGTGAACGGCTGACAGCGGCCTGAGAGATTTGCAATGAATCTTCTGATGTAGGCCAACCTGCCTTGCAAGCCTCTGAGCTCTTTGAGGTTCCTCGGTGGATGCATGTCCTGGATGGCTTTGACTTTATCTGGGTCCAGATGGATCCCTTTTGATGTGACAATGAACCCAAGGAATTTGCCGCTGGATACTCCTAAGAAGGATTTTGTCGGGTTCATTTTCAGCTGATGAGCCCGCATTATGTTGAACATCGTTCTTAGGTCGCGAAGATGTTCGTCTTTGTTGCGACTTTTGACAGCAATGTCGTCAACATAGCACTCTACTATCTTCCGGAGGTGATCGCGGAAGATCGCGCTCATTGCGCGCTGGTAGGTTGCTCCGGCGTTCTTCAGTCCGAAGGCATCACAGTGTAGCAGTATACCCCCAATGGCGTTCGAAAAGAAGTATGCTTCTCGTCATCAGGATACATCTTGATCTGGTTGTACCCTGAGAAGCCGTCCATGAAAGACATCTGCTCGAACCCGCATGTGTTGTCAATCATGACATCAGTGATGGGCAGCGGAAATTCATCCTTGGGATAGGCCGTATTGAGATCACGGTAGTCGATGCAGATCCGTATTTTGTCATTCTTCTTGAGGACGGGGACTATATTAGCCACCCAATCTGGATGTTGCTCCTCCCGAATGAAGCCACATGCAATGAGCTTGTGAACTTCGGCCTCAATAGCTTCCATAATGTTCGGGCGAAACCGACGTTGTTGCTGCTTGACTGGCTTGACGTTAGGCTTGATGTTTAGACGGTGCATAGCGACCTGTGGATCGAGTCCGGGCATGTCTTCATAGGTCCACGCGAAGACGTCTATATACTCTTTTACGAGCATTATCAATTCCTCCTTTTCTATAAGTGATAGGCTTTCACTTATAAAGATGGGTTTGGGATGATCTTGACTTCCCAGATTGACCTGCGTCACCTTGTCTTCAGTAGGCGGCTCACGCAGTTCGAACCGTTTTTCCCATTGGAGACTTAATTGCTGGGCCCAAGGTTCCTCATCAGCAACCTCTGCGGGTTCCAACTGACTGCTTGAAGTCATGAGGCTTTCGAATATCCCTCCTATGCTGACATCAGAGTCCCATTCGGAGGATGAGGCCGACTGTGATGGGATCGATCCATCGCCTTTGACCTGAACTGTTGTTGATGATGTGGGTGTGACATACCCTAACCCCCTGCGTGTACTATCATAGTAATTTGCAGGCTTCCCTTTCGGGACAAAATTACGCATTAGACTGCGCCTCCCTTTTCCAAGTTTAGGCCGCCTCCCTGTTTCAGGTTGTAACCCATCTTCTTCATAATATGGCGCGCTGATGGCGCGTAATGAAAGAACTGTGGAGCATCCGACTCTGAGCTTGAGTCTGTAGTTGAGAATCTCCCTGGCCGGGCTCTGCCGAAGATTATCGGCGACTGACCTTGTTTGGAAGGAGGGACCACCAGCGTAGCCCCTTCTATGACCTCCATAGATGTACTGGCCGCATTTGGCTTATGTACGGGCATGTGCAGAGAGCCATCCATAATGGATTTGATCGACCGCATACTCACAGGATAATCAAAAGAAATATTGTCATTAATTACCCATTCACCTTCTTCATCAGAAGGAGTATTACATTGAGGGTCATTGAGGAAAATGCTGTAATGTATTGGTTCGCCAATCAAAATGGCTGGCATGTCTGTTTCGGATTCTGAATCCGCCTCATTGCCACTTTCATCATCATCTGGCAATGGCTCTGCAGGCGTTCCGTCGGCCTCTTGATACAGGAGGGCATCGGTAAAGTAGTTTTCCACCCCTTGAAGGGTTGCTTTTCAGCGAAGACAGTTCGTACTGTCACATCATCTTCAACATATTTGAAGCATTGGTAGAGAGTGGAAGGAACGATCCAGTTGGCATGGATCCAAGGTCTTCCTAGCAGCAAGTTATATGATGTGTCAGCATCAATGACATAGCACGTCACTTCTGACTTTAAGCTTCCGATTCTGCAGCGAAGCCGAATCTTTCCAAGCGGATGGCTGCTCCCGGCGTTAAAATCGTATATTGTAGTGGTGGTTACAGACAACCTGTACAGTGGTATGTCGAGGAAGTAGAGGAGCCTTTTGGGGATGATGCTGAGTGCAGACCCCGGATCGACTTGTACTCTTTCAATGCATGTTGAACCGATATATCCGGTATAGTACAGAGGTCGATCATGCTTGTTGTCTTTGAGAAGCATATCTTCCGCCGTGAAGGTAATAGCAGGCACCTTTGACAGTACATGATGGCATTCTGGGCAAGAAGACTGGGCGTCATGATTAGAGACCTCTGGTATGCATGTCAGAAGAGTCTCTGAGTTGGCCAAAGCATCTCTGAGCGCTTCTCGTGTCTCTTTGGAGAGACGCAGGAGCTCGTGTATTGTGATACGAGCCGGGATATTGGCTAAGTGGGCAAATATATCAAAGCGGAAGGGCGTGTCTAGCCCTTGGCTTGGCGGTTTCTTCAACACATGGTCGAACCGCACCTCCTTAGCTTTTTTTTTCCCTTTGGTCGGGACTGGAGTGGATGTCGGCATTGGTACTGACGTCGTTTGCTGTTGTATCTCGTCAGTAGACTTGTCATACTGCCTTAAGTATGATTTTCCAGACCGGGTGCCCGCCTGTTGAGGCGCATCTGCCTGCGCTGTGCAAGCACGCTTTTCTCCTTCTGAGTCACTGAGGGAAGCCGAAGTAAGGTTGTCATCATCTGGCAGGACAGAGATGACATTGCAGTGCTTGCCCTTTTTGATGGAGTCCTTCGACGTCCGCTGTACGTCTTGGACGAGGTCAGGGTGTATCCACATAACTTCCCCTGTCTCCAATGTCAAGGGAACGAGACCCTTGTCATTTTTAGCTATGGCTGAAGAATGTTTGATTTCCAACCGCGGTGTGGGGGCTGGATAGGTCCCGTCAGGAACCATGACCTTTTGGGCTGTGCCGAATTCAAGGGCCACCATATTGGCAGTGACTTTCTTCTGCTCCGTCTTCAGTGTGAGGACGCCGGCGTCAATCAGGGCTTGTATCCTGTCCTTGAGGACATAACACTTGTCAGTAGAATGGTGAATCATCCTATGATAGAGGCAGTATTTGGGGTCGTTTGTGCGCCCTATCTCATCAGGACGTCGAGCATCCGGCAGCTTCAGCTTGTTCCCTTTGTGGAGCAGGTGGAATATCGTGACCACCTGATCATCTCTGAAGGAGTACTGTTTTGGAGGGAACTTGGGCTCCTGATTGTTGAAGCGCCGCTCTTCTTGGCCTTCGACTGCACGTCTCCGATAACTCTACGGACATAATCTCTTTCCCCTTAGCTTGGGAAGACTGAGGCGGGTCGCCGCGTCCTTTGCTGTTCGTACCCCATTTGCCTCTGGGGGCGGATGGCTCGAACTTTTTAGCCGACTTCTCAGCTATCTCAGCTTGTTCGACCAATTCCTTCCAAGTGTGGACTTTGACAGCCCCCATGCGAACTTCTACTTGATCCAAGAAGTTGTGCCTGCATGTCTGTAAGAGCAAGGGTAACGGCATCCCTGCTGGACACATCAAGGATAAGTTTCTGAACCGCTCAATGTAGTCACGGACAGATTCGCCCTTCTTCTGCACGGTGGAGAGGAGCTTGTCCATGGTCACTTCAGTGTCGTCCTCATAGAAGCGAGAGAGGAACCGAGTTTCTAGGTCAATCCAGGAATTGATAGAACCTGGAGGGAGGCTTCGGAACCAGTCGAATGCCACGCCCTTTAGAGTGCCAATAAACAGCCTAGCCATGATGGCGTCGTTGCTTATGACATTACCAGTCTGAGACCGGAAATAGTAGATGTGCTGATTGGGCGAGCTCTTACCATCATACGTATGCAACGTTGGTGGTTTGAACTTTGGCGGATATGGCACCGAATCCCATTCCAGTGGGTAAGGACGGACTACCCCCACTTTCTTCAATTCATCCTTCTGAGCCAGGGATGAAATTTGAGCTTGAAGGCCTTTAAGGACTTCGGCATCCAGGGAAGAGCCTCCCTTAGATCTCTCCGTCTTGGGCGGATCATTGCTGAGATGTCCCTCCTCGTCATGATTACTCCCGGTATCATCATTTCGGTTGCTGAGGAGCTGAGCGAGCATCTGTTGAATATTGTCCAGGGTCTCTTGCTGAGTTCTAGAGGTCTGCTCCTGAGCTTCCAACGCCGACGAAGGTCGTCATTGGCGTTATCGGTCATATTGACCGATGCTTTGTCCGTCTGTATAGAACTGACTGTTGTTGAAGAGGCATACCCGCTGTCTTCATCTTCTCCATCAGATGATTAGGGTGATCGCCTGGGTGATGGCGGGATCAGGGCCGTCGAGAAAGAAGGTTGCTCGTAATTGTAGGGTATTGCCACCCTAGATCTGGTGTTTCGGAAAACACCTTCTTCTTGTACCGAGACCTCGCCTAGGCCTGGATTATAATCTGGATCTGGAGAACTGTAAGGGGACCATCAGATGTCTGACTCCCCTTGCGTCGCTCTCGGCCTCTTCCGGTCATATTGACGGAGGCGGAGATTGGATCTGGTGGGGCGCCCCTTCCGCGATGCCTCGTAGGAGCATGTGCGGACAACCGATCAAACACCGATTGCCGGTGCGGAGATACAGCCATGGTTGGATGTAGCCGGCAGCGGGTTGAATGGATTGTCACAAGTCGGCATCCTCTTTGACAACAGGGGAAAGTAATTCGGAGGGGCTCCGGCTTCCGCTTGCTTACCAGGAATTCTCGTAGGTCAGGCCCAACAGAGCCTGGATAACTTCGCAGAGAAGCTTTTTCGAAGTGTACATGGGACGATACTCCGTTCTTCTTATCCCTGCAAAAGGGATTAGCACTGAATAGTGCTTCAGATCTAGATTCGCCAGCAGGTGCGAACCTAGTGCTTGATGAACTAGAGAGCGGAGCACGCCGAGGTGCTTTATCCGCTATTCCGCCGCGAAGGGGATTAGCCTTAGATGACTCTTTGGCCTTAGCCTCGCGGCCTTGGATCCAATGAGTATGCTTTGGTATGGTGGCCCCGTTTGTGAAAGCGAGGCTGTCAGAAGGCTTTGCTGCCTTTGATTTGAGCGACGGTATGATCGCCGTCGGGACTTCATGATTGGCAACATCGTTAGGGTAGATAGGCATCTTACCCTTTTCTTCGCGGGAGAGGCGCAGTTTCGGCGTGACTACACGGAAACCTCGGTTGGAGACTTGTGCTTGGGCTTCCATATCCGCCTTGACGGAAGATGCTTAGGTTCACGAGGAACCTGAATAGCCACACGCGGGCTGTGGGGTGTTGGCAAAATTCTGCCTCTGGTTTCTGATTTGAAACCTTGGTCGTGAAGACCTTCCTGTGCTTCCGTGCTCGAAGCGTCAGGTCACCCCCAGAGAGGACTTCTTCAAATCTTCCTTGGTCGATCTGGATGACCAAGTTCTCAAGAGTGTAGGGCTCGGTCTGCGGGCATGCTTCCTTGTTGCGCCAGAGCAGCACAGCAGGTTTGCAAGGAACCTTTTCAGTCACCGCAGAGACTTTCCTTGAAGATTTAGCCAGAGAAGCTCTGGCTGCACCGATTTTGTTGAATTCAGAGATAGACCCGAAGGTCTGATCGTCGCATTGCGACACTTGATTCTCAGCAGAGGAGAATACTTTCCCCAGCGGAGTCGCCATCTTGTTTTCCTTTATGTTTGCAAAAGGGAAAACTTACAAAAAAAAAGAGTTTGAGGAGCTAAATTACAAGTATTCTTAAAAAAAGATTACAAGTAGATCTCCTCAGAGATTCTGGGAAAATGTGCCGATAGGAGTCTGGTCAGCGCGCGACCACTTTGTCCCTTTGACGATGCGAGCGATGAGATTCCCTTCTCGCCTGGTTCCGGGAATCAGAGAACAGAGGATTGGTAGAACCCTCTTGCTACTTCTCAAAACCGCCTTCTGTGAGGAATTCCTTCTCGCCTGGTTCCGGAGATTCCCTGAGGAAAAGAGGTTGCTAGGGTATCGCCACCCTGAAAGGAGAAGTATTTCTCTTGAAAGGTCTCTGAATTAGAGAACGCACGGTGTGTTATGAAGAAGTCTGATTCTCCTGATCAGCAGAGGATTGATTTGGGAGCAGAAGCCCACTTTGATTGATTGCCGATCTCTGGAAGCCTCCTCCCCTTGTGCCCCTGGCGGGCTATTTATAGGGAGAGCAAGGGTATAGTCGTCCCCTTGAAGATATGGAAACAGATTGAACCGAATCTGTTTGAATCTGGAAAGTAGCCTTGCTGCGAGGCTAGGATAGCTTCTGCGGAGCTAGAAAATGGGCAAGTCGGTTGATCTTTCCGATTTGTTTTGATCCTTTCCATATCGTTGGAGGATTTTCTCTGATCCTCTTACTCGTTTCAAGAGAGTCAAGAGATTGCGGCAATCACCTGCCATATTTGAATGCTAATTGGATTTGATCAGATTGGATTCGATCTCATCAGGAGATTTGATTGGTCAAAGGTTGACAACGGAGCTGCCCGCTTTGAAGCTCATAGCAGAGCTAGAGGCAACTCTTGGCGAGGTCCGAAAAGAGGCTTTTCGGCGAAGCTATCAGTTAGCTTCCTGGCGATGCTCTGGATGATGCTAGCCTCTCAAACGAGGCTATCTCCTTGGGCTAATGTAATGCTAAATGCTAGCATCTTAGACCTGCTGAGGTCTGTTTAGAAACAATCCGGGTTCACTGTTCTGCTTGCTGGATCAGTGGAATCCGAGCTGCTTCCTTGTCCCTTGGAGGTGGGTGGAAACTGGTCTTCAGCTTGTCTGTCCCTTGTCTTTTGTAAATGTCAACAAGTTTAGACATCGTTCGGACCAATGAGAATCTTGTCTTTTTTAAGTGTCAACAGTAGGCACTACTATTCAAGGCATAGCCTATGAATATGCAGTCCATACTTTTTACTCCCAACTTAGTCTTTTTAGATAATGGTGCTAGCACTTTTGCAAGGCACCCCCACATTTTAAGGTAATGGTAGGAAGGTGTCCTTCCATGCCATAACTCGAATGGTATAAAACCAAGTTTCTTGTAGGGTACTCTATTTAGAATATAATTTGTAGTTAATAGAGCTTCCCCCCACAAGTTCTGCGGAGCTCCAGAACTTACGAGCATGGAATTAACAATCTCCTTCAAAGTTCTGTTCTTCCGTTCAGCAATTCCATTCTGCTGAGGAGTGTATGGTGCTGTAGTTTGATGGATTATACCAAAATTAGCACATAACTCACTAAAATCATTTGATTCATATTCTCTGCCTCTATCGGATTTTAGAATCTTGATTTTCTTGTTGAGTTGATTCTCAACTTCGGCTTTATATGTTATAAACATATTATTGCCTCATCCTTATTGTTTAAAAGATACACATAACAGTATCTTGTACAGTCATCAATAAAAGTAATGAAATACTTTTTACCGCCTCTAGTTGGCATAAACTTCAAATCACACAGATCGCTATGAATTAACCCTAAAGGTTCTGTATTTCGATCAATTGAGTGAAATGAATTTTTCGCCAACTTGGCCTCAACACAAATCTCACACTTGCGAATTTCTTCCAAGTTGAGTTTAGGAATATATCCCAGATTAGACAAGTTCTTTAATGACTTGTAATTTACATGCCATAATCTAGCATGCCACAAAATAGGAGATTCAAGCAAATAAACAGAAGATTTTCCTTTATCTATAAGCTTCGGGTACAAATACACAGACTTTTATCTACCACTGTAACATTGGCTTTAAAAAGTCCATCAACAAGATAACCATTTCCCACATACATCCCTCCCTTAGTGAGTACAAATTTATCAGATTCAAACACCATTCTAAATCCTCTCTTACTAAGTATTGATCCGGAGATCAAATTCTTGTGGATGTCTGGAACATGAAGCACATCGTTAAGAGTAAGCTCTTTCCCCGATGTCCACTTCAGGATGACCTTGCCTTTTCCTTCAACCTTTGAGACGGCTGAATTTCCCATGAATAGTTGCTCATTTTGCTCCAGTATTTGATATTCAGAGAATAATAATTTCTCAGAGCAGATGTGCCGAGTAGCCCCAGTGTCTACCCACCAATCCTTATTGTTGGTTGTCAGATTTAGTTCTGACACCACAGCTGAAAGGCTTGGAGACTCATGGTCGGTCAAGTTTGCCTGTGGGTGGCTTTTCTTGTTCTTTTTGAGACGGCTGCGACAATCATTCGCCTTATGTCCCTCTTTGTTGCAGATGTAGCAGGTTCCCTTGAAGCGCATGTTCTTGCCTTCTTGGACCTTGCCTTTGTACCCGTGGGAAGTCTTCTTCCGCTTTAAGCCTTTGGAAGTAGACGCTTTCCCTTTGAGTCTTCGATCACATTGGCTTTTGCTTCGTAGGAGTTCTTACTGCTCCTTTTCTCGGACTTTCTGTTGTCCTCCTCGATTTGAAGCCTCACAATGAGATCTTCCAACTTCAACTCCTTTCGCTTATGCTTCAGGTAGTTCTTGAAATCTCTCCACGCAGGTGGGAGTTTCTCCACAATAGTAGCCACCTGAAAAGTTTCAGAAAGAATCATACCTTCGGCTTCTATCTCGTGCAAGATAAGTTGGAACTCTTGCACCTGACTGATTACAGTCTTACTGTCCACCATTTTGTACTCCAGAAATCGTCCTACGACGAACTTCTTGGTACCAGCATCCTCAGTCTTGTACTTCTTGTCAAGACTGGCCCATAACTTCTTTGCCGTTGTGATAGGACTGTAGACATTGTAAAGAGAGTCATCCAGTCCATTTAAAATATTATTTCAGTAAAGGAAGTCACATTGAGTCCATGCATTAGTTGCAGGCTCTGGTGGATCTTCTTGCTGGAATCTGGCCAGATGAAGAGTGGTCAAGTAGAAGAGCATCTTCTGTTGCCACCTCTTGAATTCTGTGCCATCAAATTTTTCTGCCTTCTCCGGCTTCGGTTAGGAAGTGGAGTTGACATCAAAGCTTGCATGTTATGTGCCTTACTTGAGCTATCTTGATTAGTCTCAGACATTTTCTGCAAGTTCAAGCAGAACAGAAGTAAGAAACTTCAATAATAATTGTCTTAAGATTGTTGGTATTCTGCTTAACAGGAATCAATCTGACAACTAATCAAGATCACTGAGATATCAACAATCTAATTGGCCAGGTTGGCAAATATCAGGTGGGAGGTTTCCGTTCAATAGAACGTTCCTTAATTTAAGAATCACCTTTCAATTTCCTTCCTTGGTTAAACACCAATTAGACTGAATCTAAATCAGTCTCGATATACAATAAAGTATATCCCCTGTATAAAGGACTTAATCCACTTATACAGTATTTGGAGTGAGGTACGCTTAGAGCGAATCTCCTTAAGACAATTACGTCCCCCGCACTGGTGCTAACGGGATAATGGACGCTGGTCTCCCAAGATACAACACTCCTTCACGGTATTTGGATAGCACTACCAAATCACCGTACGGTCGAACCGTAGTCAACCAGTACCTTCACAGGATCGTTGAAGCAGCGGTACAAGGACAAATTTCGGATGAATATTTGCCTCTACTTTGGAGTAGCACCCACTGTTGAGGACGAAGAAAGGTTGAAGATATTCTTCTTCAGAAGTCTTAGATTCAGACAACAATTCTATAAAAGAATTTGTTGAATTTTCTAAGCCCTCTTTCAGAACGAATTTTGCAGAATCTTCTTTGGATGTCGCTTCGGAAACCGAGTTACGGATTTCCCACTTCTCGCTGGAAGTCGCTTTGGAACTCTACTTCCTAGTTCAGAACTCAGATAGAAAAAGAGATCGGAGCGCTTTATATAGCGCTCCAGGAGGGCCAACCGGTTCGAACCCAATGAAAGGTTGCACCCTTTCGACCCAGCAGTCGTGTGTTGGCAGCCCAACAGTCGCAACTGTTGGCAGTCCAACTGATGCGGAGCGGTCTGTTGGCGGGCGGATTGGATCCGGAGCGGAGCGGGTATGCTTGCAATCCATACCCGCGAGACCCGATTCAGGTAGGAAAACCGAACCCGAACCCAAGCCCGGCCCCGGCGCGGCCGGCGGCGCGCCGCCAGTGGCGGCGCGCGCACACACGTGCGGGCGGGCATAGATCCCTCCCAATCGCGCGCGAAAACTCCAAGTACCCAAAGGGCAAGCCCTTTGTTCTCAATTTTCTCTATTTATACACCACAAACTTCCATCCCACGGCCAATGTGAGACTAAATGCTTTTAGCTACATTTAGTCCCGTTTTGGATTTGAATTAGGCAATCTTTAGACTTGAATATCTCATTCATTCGAAGTCGGAATTGAACATGTGAATATACCACGTTCATCCCCAATGGAAGGAGAACACCCTCCAACCATCATCCAATTGATTCGATCAACGGATCTCGCCATAATTCAACTCAAAGATTCGCATTTATATTCTTCAATTCCAACAAAATTAACTATCTAAATGGATCGGTGATTAACAATGACATCATAATTAATTATCTACAGTAGATATCACATCGAGCAACAATGATTCACAACATGGATGATCCAGTTTGATTTTCTTGGCCTACATATATTAATTAGCCAGCTTAAGAATGAAAAATAAAGTGAGTCAACAAATATTTTTCCATGCATCAAGCAGATGGATTTTTTGTCATCCTTTTCTGGTCTTGGGGGAAAAAATATTTGGAAAGAATTTATTGAGCGTAGTGTAGATGAGTAAAAAGTTTCGATTTTTGAGGGAATGAGTTAAAAACTTTTAAATCACTTAAAATTTCATTGTTAGATTAATTAATGCGCGCAGATTAGATAAACAAAACTTAAGGCAGATCCACGTTAAATAATTGGCTACAATGTCATTTTAGATTTGTTTTTCTCATTATGAAAAAAATAAAGTAGAGAACTAGAATGGTAGAAATGATGCCTTTTAATAATTATTTACCTTTAATTTAAAAGGCATTTTTCAGAATAATATAATTTTAAAAATATTTTGAAAATTGATTTCTCCCAAAAATATTTCCAAAAGCTAAACTGTTGACACGTCACGTCGGTGCTACGTCGGCAGCAGGGCACGCCCCTCCAGCGTTGCCTCTGCGCTGGCGAGAAGTAGATTTTTCTTCATTTGGGATTAGTCACTCCAGACAAAGAATATATTTATTTTTGTCCAATTGTTCTTTGTTCGGTGTTATCAATCCCGAGCAAAAAAATTTTTTGGCTTTTTGCTTTGTCTGGGATTAGCAACCGGACAAAGGGCACATAGATTTTTTTGAACTTTTTTTATTTGTCCGGGGTTGCCAATCCTGAACAAAGAGATTAATTTTTTTTCAGTTATTTTCTTTTGTCCGGGGTTACAATCCTGGACAAAGAGATTATCTTTTTTTTTTTTCATTTCCCCCTTTTACCCGATGTTGCCAATCCCGATCAAAGAGAACTTCAAAAAAAAAAATATCATTTTTTCCCTCTCCCCTCCTCTAGGACACCCACCGGCTAGTCGAACTTGGGCACTGCAGCGATGAGCGACGGCAACGACGATGGCGTAGGTGACGGAGGGAGATGAGGCAGGCGGCGGCAACGATGAGGGCAAGAAGATGAGAAGGAAGAGGCGTCTGCTACTCCTCGTCGTCGCCGTCCTTGTCGTCATGCCGGGTTTGACCAGCCGGTGGGGGCCTTGGAGGGGGGAGAGAGAGATGAGGAAAAAAAAAAAAATTTTCTTTTTGAAATTCTATTTGTCCGGGATTTGCAACCCTGAGTAAAGAAAAAAAATAAAAAAACTCTTTGTCTGAGGTTGGCAACACATGACAAAAGAGAAAAATTAAAAAAATAATAATAATAATTTCTTTGTCTCGGATTGTCAATCCCGGACAAAAAAAAAATAACTGTCCCGTCAGCGTGCGACGCCACGCACTCCCCGTCGCGGATGTGACGTCTAAGATGTTGATTTTTGAAAATATATTTTGAGCGGGGCTGTTTTTTTCAAATTAGCTATAAAAAATATATTGTTTTGAAAATTTCCGTAAATATTTTTCCAATCGAGCGCAAGTTATTTGCTTGTGAGAAAAGAAAAGAAAAAAATGGAAATCTTTTGACAAATCATTTCCACAGGCACCCGGCAAGTAAAACAAAGATCCAGTGTTTTTGCGCGGAGAGCAGCGAGCAAAAAAAAAATGCAGTCCGTACGAAGAAGGACACTCTCTCGCCCATCGTCCTCTCTTCTCCATCTCTGTTTCAATCGCCAAGTTACTCTCGGAAATCTTCCTTGAGCCAGCAAAACAAGGGTACATCACTGATCATAAAGAACTCATGCATGGAGATAAGAAATTCTTTATAGGGGGCATAAAATTTCCTTTGAATGTTTTTTATGCTAACAAGAGTTGCAGGCAACTCTAGCATGCTATCTCACGCGTCGAAATGCGTCTTTGTTGTGTCTTTGATATTGGGAGGTTAACTATTATCACACTGGATTATAGACTAGTTTCAGAGGTTTCCTTCTATCATAATCAACGTTAGAAACCCAGCTGTTTCCTTTTGGTATCAATCGTCTCTTCTATTTCTTTACTATTGATTGTTCCTATTACCTTGCAGCCTTCTGGATCCATTATGGGTCTGTCTGGTTGTTACAATTGACCGTAATTCGTAAGCCATAATTGCTAAAATCTTTTACAGTTATAAATGAGTTGCATGCATATAAGTTTTACGGTGTTTGGTTGGTAATATAAAGTTGTAAGTGGGAAAATGTATTGTGTTTTACGGTGTTTGGTTGTCGTAATGTGCAAGTCGTAAGGGAAAAAGTTGATCATAAAATTAACTATTTAGTGATTTAAAAAATTTTAATATTGCAAATAAATACTAAAAATGTTAAATATTAAAAAAATTTAATACTAGCATAAAAAAAAATTTTTGCATGATCATAAAATTAGCTGTAAGTGGGCTGTAAGTGGGTGGTAGTTGGGTTGCAAGTGAGTAGTAGTTGGGTTGCATAAATTTTTTACGAATTACGGTCCAAACAAACGTCGTAGTTGTAATTGGCTTGTAAGTCATTTATGAATTACGGCCTTCTATGGCTTTTACGTCTAAACAAACAACCCCAATATGTTTCAATAACTTTAGGTAAATTCTGCATTCATTTTTTTTTTTTACACAGCTAATCGATCTCACCCTTGACAGACTTTGTTCTATGTATCCTAACGCGTCCATGATACATCTAATGTTGAAATCCAATGGTTTGGATTTAATAGAGGTATATAACTGAATGAAAATGTCATAAGTTTGAAAATGTTTGAAAAGAGAAAAACAAGGAACACGTGCACGTCAAATTAAAGGGGAACTTCAAGTAAAGGAAGGGAAGGAGCGAGTGAAAGGAAGACACTGGCTCCTTCAGGAGGAGAAAGAAGAAACAACTTTTTATTTGTAAGTTATTTTTCCTTTAAATTTGTTCCATTTTTTGCATATAGAAATGTGATAAAGCTTAAGTATTCAGAAATATAGTTTCTAATGACTCGAATCTTTTGAAGGAAAGTCTACAAGGGAGAAAGAGTTGAGCAAAGAAGAAGAATGTGAAAGGTTTTTTTTATTTTTATTTCAGGTATGTACATCTATTTCTTGTCATGACATATTTTTTTAGCTAATCAGTATCTCTTATATATATTATTTTAATTAGGAATATAATTAGATGTTGAAGAAATGTTATTTGATTTGTTTGGAAACTTCAACATAGACCTTGTGACCTATATTTATATAGGATGAATGATAATTCATGATGCATGCCCATGTTGCATATCGTTTGATAATGATATTATATTAGCTAATGAGAAAAATTAAGGGATAACTTCAAAGTAGAAAGATGAACATAAGTTTTAGAACATGAAGGATTTAGAATTAACCGAATAAAAATAGAATCTATATTGTGTAACTTTAGCAAAAATATGAGAATGAATGAGCCTACAGTTGAAATTGATGGCCAGGAAATATATCGGAGTGACTGTTCTTGCTACTTAGGATTAATCATTCGTCATTAAAGTAAGATCAAGGACAACACGGTTTATAGAAAGCAGAATGGTTAAAAGTCTTATCAAGTACCATGCTTTATGATCAGAAAATTAGAATGTGGGGGCAATCAGAAGCATGCCTAAAAAAAACAAATGTACATGTTAAGATGAATAAGTAGCAAATATACTTAGAGATAGGATAAGAAATGAGTGCATCTAAGAATTTGTGCTGGTTAGGATGAAGAGTAATAAACAGTATTTGATGGAGCAAGGACTAGAGGTAGGCTATATGAACATGAATGGAGCCAGTTAAAAAGGATTGGATAGTTATTCATTTAACCAAGGAGATGATCATTTTCAGAGCTGATTGGAAGAAAAGAACTCATGCAGCCGACCGCCAACAATTTGAGGCAAAGGCTTTATTGTTGTTACTTATATGCTCCTTTCAACTAATCAAGACTAAAACCTTTTGTTGTCTATCTTGCATCATTTATGAAGTTAAAATTCATAATTTCTTTTTAAGTTATGGGTTGATTACAGATATTTTCTTGTGACATAGGAGATAGCAAATGGTTGATTTACTTGCTTAGCTCAGAGAGACTCATGGATTTTATTCAAACCTTCATTTGATATCATGTACCAAGATGATAATTATCTTTATCTGCCTATTGCAGGACAATTATTTTAGTTGTGACTGTAAGATATTTCCTGATTCGATTCATACCCTATTTCCTATCCCATATTATAACACCAGGGGCGGCTCAACCTCTAGGCAAATGAGGCAGTCGCCTAGGGCCCCCAAACATAATAGGGCCTCCAAAATTATAATGTAAATTAGTATTTAACTAAAATAAGAAATATAAAATATAGAAATATTTTTTATTTGTTCAAGTGGGCGTTCCGGAGTGGTTATTGGACATGACTAGAAATTGTGTGGGCTTTGCCTGTGCGAGTTTGAATCCTTTCATCCACGTTTTTTTATTTTTTTTTCCTTTTCATTTTTATATTAACAGGAAAAGCATGAGTTTCTTCCACTTTTCCAAGCTAATATCCTCCATCCCTATAACTATTTAATTATAATTAAAGAGGAGTCTCTTCCACTTCCTCAGTTGTCTTTTTCACTTTCCCTAACTATTTAATTATGATTCGAGAATTTTTCAAAATTAAAACTCTCCCTGTGCAGCCTCGCTCTTCACTGCCCTCGTTGCCCCGACCTCAGACTGACGGCAGGGCCTGCAACTGCTCTATAGAAAAAGATACATTAACAAAACTTGAATACAAAAACTTAATTAAAATTTTGCACCTTAAAAAGTTAGAAGAATTATTTTTCAATAAAATAATAATTAAATAAAATATTAGTTAATATTAATTACTTTTTAAAGTATATTTTAAAAGGGCCCATTTGAAATTTTCGCCTAAGGTCTCCCTAAAAATTGAGCCGCCCCTGTATAACACACGTGCAATTTATGTTAGTCAACATATTAGGTGTGTCTAATAGGTGCACTAAATTGTAAAGGTCGGGACCTAGTACTACTCTCTAATTAGGGTTAGGGGCATTATGGGAAGGCCACTAATCAAAGGATTATATATAGAGAGGAAGTCCCTCTTTGCAGCCACGCATTATTCTCCACCCATAGGAGGCTAGGTTTAGCAAAGAGAAGCCTCTCCATCTCGTTTCCTACAGCGAAGATCCAGATCCGGGTATAATTCATCATCCTTCTAAAAGGTATGTTATTTAAAGCCCCATCTCAAGATCTATTATACGTGATATTGATATCTATGCATAGAGACAATTGATCCTGTTTGATTCATGTTAAATTCTAACAAGTGGTACAGTAAACAATACACAGATAAAGATATATACATGTTCAGGTTAAAGAACTTATAAAAAAGCTTATTTAATTGCGTATGTAGTTCATGCGGACAATAGCCGGCCCAAAGGAAGACTATTGTTTGGCCGAATTATGTACGGCTTCGGATACTTGATGTGAATAATGCAAGTGGGAGAACCTTGGCGTGTGGTAATCGGTCCAAAGGAAGGTCGTCACACTACAGGCACATATTGCATTACTCTCATCAACTAGTTTGATGGCGGAATAAGAATTCAGATGAGTAAATTTGTGTGGGCCATGCGTGTGGCAATCGGCCCAAAGGAAGGTTGTCATTATGGCCGGGTCATTACATATATTATATGGTCAATATAGATTACTTAAACTTTGGGACCAATCCTATAAAGTGATAGTCGGCTCAAAGGAAGGCTGTACTCTTACATAAGACCTAGACTTTTGGGTATCTATAGTGGGCCAGTACAGTGTTGACATATAGAGACACAACTTGTTCTGAAAGTTTGACCGGCAGCTCTATCGGTTAAACTGGATGCATTTTCTGAAATTCATTTTTTATGGCTATTACAGTAGAGTTTTGTTAAATATAATGTTCATGTTAAACTGATGAGAAATTGTACACTTATATAATCTAAATTGAATGGTACAAACTTTAAGGAGTGGTAAGACCACGTAAAAAATCGTTCTTGGATTCATGTACCAGAGTACACCTTAAAAATTGATGGATCTCTACTATCACTAATAAAAGTTCAGTAAAGTTTATGATTTTCACTAAAATTTTATTGGTGAAAGCAAATATTATCACATTCTATAAAGTACAGTATCTCCAATGGGGTTTATGTGAGATAAGATTAACGATCATTTAAGTAAAATAATATGACTAGGTAAATCTACCCAAAGGTAGACCATTCAGGAACATATTTTGTTTTACTCTTATTTTGGAGCTCTCTAATTGTGACCATTAAGATTGACAGTGGTGCTAGACTACTTAAATTATATATATTACCCAAAGGTGATTATAAAATTTTAAGGTAACTTAGTAGGGCAAGATAGACTACACGTGTCGATAAAATTAGGATAACCCTAAACCCAAAGGATAGGAAGTGTCTGTAATTGAACCGAACGTGATTAGTCTAGTCTTGAACATGATTCTATCATCAACTGGGTACAATCATAATTAGTCATTGCCCAAAGGCAAGATTAAATTATTGATTGTCGGACGCAGAGTGGAAAGGTGTAACCCCCTGATCCCCGGTGTACGTATAACAGTATCGGTAAGCGATACGACGTACAAAAATTGATTTGACCTCCTTGGTAGTCCGACTGAGCCGATTTCAGTTTCAAAAATTATTTTCTAATATTTTAGATTTTTCATGATTTTCTGGAATTTTTCTGGATTATTTTGGAAAATCTCCGTAGCCGGTGTCAACCGATACCGATAACCAGCCTTACGATTTTTATTTCACAAACAGACTAGAATTTGGGATTGGACATGCATTGTAATATGAATAACCTAGAATATTGTTAGGTCTTTCCTAATTTAGAATGCAGACTTAGAATGCAGATAAGAAGGTAATTATAATACCAATAAATACTGACATGGATAACTCGGACACAGTCATTATACCTACACAGCCACTGACACTCGGGCCACTAGTTGACCATAGATTTGGACACTCCTATTTCATGTATTGTCTCACCGGTGGATAACTAGCGTCACATGTATATTGATCCACGATATTCGCTGACACTACACTGTCACTAGCTATGACTGCAGGACTGCAGGACACCGGTATTGCATGCACTGGTATCATCATTTCATGGATACTGTCCGGTCATGGGACATTGTATGATAGGATACACTGATTACTGTTCTTCCACTTACTCTTACAGACATATTACACGGTATATGCTCTACTGATGCACGGATATACCAACGCACGGACTACCGCATGTTATATTAGTGTTATCATCGTTACATGGATTATCAGCATATCACTGTTACACATGCATGTAGGGTGTCTCTATTCTTGTCATATGGATCCCCGTTCATGCTATATGTATTATTGTTCCATGTTACTGTATTCATGTTATATGATCGATTCTCGTTATTGATATTGTTGGATACCCATTCATGCTACATGTATTACTGTTTCATGTTACTGTATTCATGTTATATGATTGTATCCTGTTACTGATATGGATTTCCCGATACTGGACTTGAGAGCTGTTGATATGCTATATGTGGACTTCCACATCTATTGATCCCGTTTCCCGTTATATTGTTCCCGTTATATTGATCCCGTTATATTATTCCTGATTCCCGTTATATTGTACTATGCTATCAACAGAGCTCTGGTCCAGTTATCATGTTACCCGTATCATATATTGTAATGGTACTTGTTACATTGTATATTTGACATATCAGAGCATAAAGTTAACTTGGGTATGGGGGAGACTTGACGGTTGATTAGATCTTATCGGGTGATGTACTGGATCCATATTGTTAGTCCCACTGCAGGGGACGGTAGTGCTACCTACCACTAGCTCCATGAGCTCCCGTTACTTGATTCGTGCTCCCCTCTTAGCGGAGGGCCCTGGTCTCAGCAGCCAGGGGTCCGTTTAAGGCCGTGATCTCGGGTATGCACGGGATACATCCACCCGATAAGAACTCCTCGACCATGGGTTTCCAATTAACATAATAAAACAGTATACACAATAGTGACGTCGGGAACACTTGTTATTTGGTCACTCTCTCGTTTGGATAATGGTACCCGTAGGCCATGTCCGGATGGGTTCGACTGGAGTGCGGGCTCCAGTATGAACTGCCAGTGGTATGGGACACTGGAAGAGATTGATTAAAATACCAGGTGGTACTGATTGCTACTATTGTATAAATTACATGACTATTGACATGATTTGCCTGATCCATGTTTAGTTGTACTCGTTATTGTTCCTGATCATTTATTTGCTATCATGTTACATGTATATTTGTTACTTTACCTGTTTCATGCTACACTTTCTGAGGTGGCATACTACTCATGCACATGTATACCTTGCGTTGCTTATATTCTGTTTTTGCATTGCCTATATGCTGCCTAGGCCCACACAGTAGGATGGTTATGTTGCATATGCCCACCTACATGTTCACTCCTATCACGTCACCACTCGCACGTTCATTTCTATCACGTCACCATTTATTCTACGACTGGACACGACTATAGACATGACCTGAAGATGACTGGTAGCGATGGTATTAAAATATGACATGATTATATTTTCTACTGCTTCTTATATATGTATTATATGGTATCACTAGTACAACATCATGTATTATATATATGTATCGTGCTTGTATTACTATTGTATATAGTACTACCCTCCTTCATTTTACCACTCACTAGGTCGCTTTCTGACGACCCTGGGTTTGCGTGCCCAGATTGGAGATCCGCGTACCGTAGTATCCGAGAGTGCCTTGGAGTCACATATGAGATTCCTCATCGAGACACTTCATAGGTATCTTTATGATTTATTGCTGTTATCTTACTTGTCCCTATTTTTCCTATCTGTTATGATCACTCACCTTTTTTCTGCAGGTATTCTTATACTTATTTCATGCTGGACCTCATGTCTATATGGAGGTTATGTACTGTACTGAGGCTTAACGTACTCGTGAGCGTGTTTTCACCTCGCGTATGTACGTCGCCATAACGTCTCCGTATCTTTAGGATCGGGGCGTTACCTAGTGGTATCAGAGCCTAGGTTCACACCTGGTGTGGGTAACCACCTGGGTCAATCCTCGGGCTCTTACCAACAGTACAGTCAGGTTCAGATTAATTTATCTGAATTTGGGGATTCCAGCAACGAGTACAAGAATACCATGACCTTGACAATTCATTCCGTGACTCGTTTGTATTCCTTCCTTCCTTTCTGTTGTCACCCAGAACATCTGATTTCCTTCTCGCTTTCCTTGCATTGTCTTGCTTCCAATCCGTTAGGATGAGTTCACTACCATACTACTCCAGCTCGAGTTCCTTGGAGATATCAGAGTGCGCAGCGGAAGTGTCGTGGACCTGTAACATTTAGGCTTTGAGGTTGGAAATATTGTTCTCACACCTGAATGGAAATTGCGAGGACGCAATTTTTTGTAAGGTGGGGAGAAATGTAACCCCCTGATCCCCGGTGTACGTATAACAGTATCGGTACGCGATACGACGTACAAAAATTGATTTGACCTCCTTGGTAGTCCGACTGAGCCGATTTCAGTTTCAAAAATTATTTTCTAATATTTTAGATTTTTCATGATTTTTTGGAATTTTTCTGGATTATTTTGGAAAATCTCCGTAGCCGGTGTCAACCGATACCGATAACCAGCCTTACGATTTTATTTCACAAACAGATTAGAATTTTAGGAATCCGCTTACACCATGTGTCTTAGAATCGTATTATCTACGTTAGGATATTTTCGGGGATTTTTCTGAATTTATGAAAAATCCGGCCAAACCGGTGTCGCCCGTATCGGCGAGACACTCCAGGATTTTTAATTTGCAAACCGGATTGAGTTTCGACAAACACTTTCATATTACGTCTCAGGATAATATTTCTATTTTCTGTAATTTTTGGACATCGTTCGGAACTGGTCAAATTTTGGGCCAATAATTAAATAATATTTTATTTAAACTTTTTCCTTTCTTTTCTTTTCTTTCTCTTCCTTCTTCTCCACTCTTCTCCAAACTTCCCACCGCCTCTCCAACCGCCTCATCCCCTCTCCCTCCATTTAAATCTCTCCCTCTCTCTCTCTCTTAAATACAGCAATTCTCTCTCTCTCTCTAATTAGATCATTAATCTCTCTCTCTCTCTCTCTCTCTCCCTTTCTCCCTCTCACTGCAAATTTCTGTCAACGGCTATTTTCTGATAATTGCCTATAAATACCCCATTTGCAAGAGTTTTTCTCTAAGAATTTTTGTGCGAAATTTTTCATACTCTCTGGTGTTTTTACAGCAATCAAAAGAAGTTTTTGAGCTCAAATTGAACAATACATTTGGTGTTTTTGTTAGGGTTTAGAAAATCAAAGAAAGAGTTTTTGGGAAAGGATTTTGATTGAACTTCTCTATCTTTGTTTCAGTTTTTCCCAAGGATTTTTCTTTATGATTTCTGATTTCCATTCCTTTGGTTTTCTCCACACTTGAGCAAAAATCTACTATCTATATCTATAGGATATTTGTGTGGGAAAAGATATTGTTTGTGGTTGTTGTTTGAAATCACTTAGTTGTAAACCCATTTCTTACTTTGTGTCATTTCCCTCATTGTGTTGAGGAGGTTGTGCAAATTGGGTTGTGAGGAGTTTTGTGTAAGCTTGGTGCTAATCCCTCAAGTTGTGAGGTGATTGTTTGTTGTATTGGAGGAGTGCCTCAAGAAGGAGGTTGAGATTGTAAGAAAGGGAGTTGGGAACTCCTTGTAATTGTGATTGCCCCAAATCCTCGGTGGAGGTTCCCTTAGTGGAGTCCTTAGTGGACAAGCTAGTGGATTGGAAATCCTTCGTGTGTCGAAGGCGGGGATGTAGAGCTGGGTGCTCGAACCTCGGAACATATCTCTTTGTTTGCGCTTGATCCATTGACTCTTGCTCTCTCTCTTTACTTTGTACAAATTGCTATATCTTATACTTGCTTGTGTGTGCATCATTGTTGTAATTGCTATTAGTTTTTAAATTCCGTATTAAGTTCACTAGATTAGCTTTGTCACCTATTCACCCCCCCTCTAGGTGACTTTTCAATTGGTATCAGAGCTAGCGCTCCTGATATTTAGGTTAACCACCTAGGAGTGTGATCTTGGTTTGCTAATCTTCATTTGCATCTCATTTGCACTCATACTAGTTTGCTCTCATGGCTAGCCCTCCTATGTTTGACCATACTAGACTTGACTCTTGGAAAGTTAACATGACTAGATATTTAAAAACACTAGGTCATCTAGTTTATCAAGCCATCACCATAGAAGCCCTCCCAAATACTAGTAAGCATAAGAAGGCCAATGCACTTGCACTTCAAACACTTAGAGCATCTTTTGATAATAATCTCTTACTTGTTTTTGATAGTTTTAACTCGGCTTTTGCAGTTTGGAGCGAATTGACATCTCCGGAGCTTCCAAGGATCATCAACAATATGAGGAGATCTAGGAGAGATGTATCCGAAGAGCCTTGTTTTATGGCATATGGGAATGACTCCCATGAGGTACAATCGGACTCTCAAATAGATGATAGCTCTAGTTCATATTGCCATGGTTGTTTTGAAGTTCAAAATTTGAATGTTGACCTTGCTTCTAAACTTGAAAATTTTATGGAAAAACATGAGATTTTGAAAAAGAAACATTTTGACTTAAAAGAAGAATTAAAGGATTTATGTTCAACTTTTGAATCGGTTTTGCAAGAGAAAGAAGAGGTTATTAGTGAACGTGACTCACTTGAATCTCAACTTGAAATTTCTTTAAAAGAAATTGAAGATTTGAAAAACAAAAATGATTTGATGATGTTGTAGAACACAATGAGGTTTTGTCTTCTAGATTGGATCTTGTTTTCAAAGAAAATCTTACTTTGAAAAATAAAATTGATTCAATTACAAAAGAATTGGATTTGGTTGATTAAAAATAAATCTTTACAAAATGAGATTGATATTTGTCATACTAATGTAGCTTCTACTTCTTGCACTCCTATAGCATGTTCCACTTTGTCTTCTAGTATAGAAAATGATATAAATAATTTGAAGAAAAGTGTTGATTGTTTGGGCTCCACTTTGAGCCATTGTGCCATGAATCACACACGATTGGAAACCTTGGTTCGCAAGAAACAAGTTCCAACCTTGCATGCACACCCATCTAGGCATACACATGCTTTTCATGATCACCACCATCATATGTATGCTCACGTGTACACATGTACACATTGTGGTCGAAAAGGCCATCTTGCTAGATTTTGTTATGATCTTTTACATGTTAAAAATTTAGCAACTAATTTTGTTTGGGTTAGAAAAGATGCTAACCCCCGTGGACCCACAAGAAAATGGGTACCAAGATCCACCTCTTTGATGTTTGATGTAGGTGGAGGCTCTCGCATCACTTGAGGGCTTTGGTGCCTTGAGGTGGATGCATTCTAAGCTTAAAAGAGAACCATTTGGATGCTTCACTCCAAGGAGATTTGGTGGGAGGATCACCATATTTTGGAGAACTAGAGATGCACCTTCATCGGTTTTGGTATCATTCTCTAACTCCCATTTTTATTTGCATGCTTTTACATATTCATAGCATGTTTTGTTTCATTGTTCATTATGCTTATGCTATGTTAGTTAGATTAGTGTTATACATGTTTAGTTACTTGAGCACCCATGTTTCATATGGATCTATATTTAGTGTTCTCACCTTGTTTAGAACTAACATGTATGCCCTAGATCTTATGCACATACATTTGCATTATGACCATTTGGATGTTTATGATTATATGATGATTTGTTTTGTTGACTCATGTTTTAGTATGATATATGCCATGTTTGTTAGACCCTTGACATGCATGTTTAGCTTATGAGATCACCCATATTTTGTATGGACCCTTATTTTGTGTTCTCTTTATGTTTAGCTATCATGTTGATCATAGTTCTAATGCACATATCTTTGTCATGCAAATCATATGGTTGACTATGATTCTTTTGTTTTAATAATTCATGTTTTTATCATATTGATTGTTGACCCGTTTTATGCTTCATGTTTTGACTACTTGCTTGAATGATAGTTTTCATTAAGACTAGGATTTATACTTGTACAACGAGTGAGCTACAAATAGACCTTTATATGTGTTTGTGTTTGAACGCTCATTTGTATTCACTTGATGTATTAGTATAGTCTAGTTTTGATGATTCATGCATTCAAACATGTATTCCTCATTTTTGATATGTTTTATGATCATGTGTTGTCTATGATAAAGTGTTTTCACTTCATGTATATGTCTATTTTGCCAAACCTTAAGATATACATGTATGCCCCTTGAGTCATTTGCTTTTCATGCAAATCTATATTTTGGACTCAATTGTGTTTAGGGATATGTATGTATACTTTTGCTTTGTCTAAACATACATATACCTTGAAGTATAAATTGACTTTTAATGAAAAGTTTAGATTTTCATGTTTTTAGGAAATTTCCTTTAGTAATGAAAATTTAGTTTTCATATATTTATATTTAAAGGAATTTCAATTGAGCTTGATTGTCCTTTTTCATGATGATATGTTTCACACAACACTTGTACACTCTCCCTATTTAATGTTTTCTCATGATTTAGTTTTCATGAGTACAAATTTGTGCTATCTAGATTTTGAGTGTTTTAGTGCCATGTGAGTTTCATGTGTTCATGAAAAACATTTTTGTTATTCCTTACTCGAAGGATTTCGTACTAGTTTACCCTCCATTTAACTAGTTGCGATATTCTTCATTTTGGTAGAGATTTTCAAACATACTATAATTTCAAATCTATTTTTTTGAAAACCCCTACCATCAATGGGCGGTTGGATGGGAGATCATGTTCTTGTATGCTTTATAATGAAAATCCTTTTTATCTTGAACCATGATTGGGTGGTAGGTTATATGAGATATACACTTGTATTTATTGTTGTTTCAATTGGTATCATTGAACTCTTTCAATTGGTATCAATATGACATCTTTTTGTATACTCATATATGTTTGTATTTTATATATGTATGCTTACACTTCATATAGTATCAATTTCAATTGGTATCTATTTCTTACATACATATATAGATGATTTATTTGTGCTTCAAGATATCACAAATTTTGTTTATGCTTAGCTTGAACTTTTCAAATTGAAACAATGTTAAAGCAAATTTTCAATTGATTTAATTTTCAATTGGTATCTTGTGTTTTAAAGAACAATAGTTTCATTTGGTATCAAGATTTGTTTTTAAGGAAATTCAAATTAGTATTGTTTTATTCCAAAATTGGTATCTAGTTTGTTTATTTACAATTGGTAGGTTATTTGTTTACTTACTAATTGGTATCAAGATTTTCATTTTTTTTGTGTTTTCAATTGGTATATGTTCTCGTTTTGATTTCAATTGATTTGTTGTTTTTCAATTGTATCAATAGACACTTCATTGTCACATTTTTTTGGTATCATATTTGATTTGACCCTTTATTAGTTCTTTGCTTTAAAGGGAGAAAAATTTATTGTTTTTGCTTTTATTTTTAACCCTTTTTGATGATTGACAAAAGGGGAGAAGAATTTGAGTTTTATATGCATATTTGTGTTTGCATATAGTTTACATTTGATGAAAAGAAGTCTTGTTTATATGCAAGTCTATGCATGTTTTATGTGCATGTTTTATGTTTCATTTTTATTGATATCAAGAGTATGTTTGGTAATTTAGTTGTTTTGTTTTAATTAGAATCAATAGCATGTTTCATATGCATATTCATTTTATGTCAAGAACCCTGTTTATATGCATCTTATTGTTTGTTTATTCCTATGCATGAGTTAAGGGGGAGCTTCTTTGAAGCTTTACTTTAATCCATGCATATATAACTCCATGAGTTTTGTCATCATCAAAAAGGGGGAGATTGTTGGCCCAAAGGCCTTCCACTCTAGTTTTGATGATGATTAACTCATGTAGTTATGTGTACTAATAATCTTGCAATGTTTAAGTTTCAGATATTTAACAAGATATTAGTTGGTGAAAGTTTCCACACATCTTTCACATGTTGATTCAAGAGCCCGCGCATCAAAGATCATACATTGCACTTGCTCGGTGAATCAAGAGTTTTGGATCGAGCCAGCTTGGAGATTGCGCTCTACAAGAAGACTTAGGTATCCATAGTTTTAGTTTGGGTTTAGATCCTAATTGTAAAGATTAGAATAGTATGATAAGCTCAAGTTCACAACACACACCTTTCATGTTTTAATTTTCGGTTTTAGGTTTAACCGATCTTGGTTTTCATGAATAGATTTTTATCAAAACAAGTTTACATGGTTTATGTATATTAGATTTGTTCTATATACATGCATGCTTCAATTGTTTAGACAAACTTTGTTTGATAATCTATTCCATGTGTTTTATGTTTTGGTATTTACAACAAAACATATTTTTGGACTTAATGACAAAAATCATGATATATATGTTTCTTGTATATTGAATTTCTATTCATATACAATATGCTTCAAAGTGTTTAAATATCATATTTTTGTATCATGGATGAGTTTTAGACAATGTGTATTTTCTATTCAAAATACAAGGTTTTAGAAAATACGGTTTTTGGTTTTTGGCAAAATTTCTATGACACAAAAATAGTCAAATATGGTTGAAATTTGTGTTAGGATTTTTAACACAAGTTTGTATTTCAATATAAAATGATAAAACTATTTTTGTGGAATTTTAGAGATTTTGTGGGATTTATTGGAATATTTTTTACCTCAGTTTTCTGACCTATTTGCTGCCTGCCAGGCTAGTTCGGTCGACCGTAACGGTCGACCGCATGTAGCCGGTCGACCGTCACGGTCGACCGACGACGTGCACAAACCTGTGCACGTTTCTGGCACAGTCAGCGGTCGACCGGGACGGTCGACCGGAGCAGAATAGTCTGCTCTCTGGATTATTCGGTCGACCGGGCCGGTCGACCGTTAGTTGCCAACGGTCAAAAATTGACCGTTGGACGGTCGACCGGGCCGGTCGACCGGCAGGGTAAATCTGGCAAATTTCTGTCAACGGCTATTTTCTGATAATTGCCTATAAATACCCCATTTGCAAGAGTTTTTCTCTAAGAATTTTTGTGCGAAATTTTTCATACTCTCTGGTGTTTTTACAGCAATCAAAAGAAGTTTTTGAGCTCAAATTGAACAATACATTTGGTGTTTTTGTTAGGGTTTGGAAAATCAAAGAAAGGGTTTTTGGGAAAGGATTTTGATTGAACTTCTCTATCTTTGTTTCAGTTTTTCCCAAGGATTTTTCTTTATGATTTCTGATTTCCATTCCTTTGGTTTTCTCCACACTTGAGCAAAAATCTACTATCTATATCTATAGGATATTTGTGTGGAAAAGATATTGTTTGTGGTTGTTGTTTGAAACCACTTAGTTGTAAACCCATTTCTTGCTTTGTGCCATTTCCCTCATTGTGTTGAGGAGGTTGTGCAAATTGGGTTGTGAGGAGTTTTGTGTAAGCTTGGTGCTAATCCCTCAAGTTGTGAGGTGATTGTTTGTTGTATTGGAGGAGTGCCTCAAGAAGGAGGTTGAGATTGTAAGAAGGGGAGTTGGGAACTCCTTGTAATTGTGATTGCCCCAAATCCTCGGTGGAGGTTCCCTTAGTGGGAGTCCTTAGTGGACAAGCTAGTGGATTGGAAATCCTTCGTGTGTCGAAGGCGGGGATGTAGAGCTGGGTGCTCGAACCTCGGAACATATCTCTTTGTTTGCGCTTGATCCATTGACTCTTGCTCTCTCTCTTTACTTTGTACAAATTGCTATATCTTATACTTGCTTGTGTGTGCATCATTGTTGTAATTGCTATTAGTTTTTAAATTCCGTATTAAGTTCACTAGATTAGCATTGTCACCTATTCACCCCCCCTCTAGGTGACTTTTCAACTCGGGCCACTAGTTGACCATAGATTTGGACACTCCTATTTCATGTATTGTCTCACCGGTGGATAACTAGCGTCACATGTATATTGATCCACGATATTCGCTGACACTACACTATCACTAGCTATGACTGCAGGACTGCAGGACACCGGTATTGCATGCACTGGTATCATCATTTCATGGATACTGTCCGGTCATGGGACATTGTATGATAGGATACACTGATTACTGTTCTTCCACTTACTCTTACAGACATATTACACGGTATATGCTCTACTGATGCACGGATATACCAACGCACGGACTACCGCATGTTATATTAGTGTTATCATCGTTACATGGATTATCAGCATATCACTGTTACACATGCATGTAGGGTGTCTCTATTCTTGTCATATGGATCCCCCCGTTCATGCTATATGTATTATTGTTCCATGTTACTGTATTCATGTTATATGATCGATTCTCGTTATTGATATTGTTGGATACCCATTCATGCTACATGTATTACTGTTTCATGTTACTGTATTCATGTTATATGATTGTATCCTGTTACTGATATGGATTTCCCGATACTGGACTTGAGAGCTGTTGATATGCTATATGTGGACTTCCACATCTATTGATCCCGTTTCCCGTTATATTGTTCCCGTTATATTGATCCCGTTATATTATTCCTGATTCCCGTTATATTGTACTACGCTATCAACAGAGCTCTGGTCCAGTTATCATGTTACCCGTATCACATATTGTAATGGTACTTGTTACATTGTATATTTGACATATCAGAGCATAAAGTTAACTTGGGTATGGGGGAGACTTGACGGTTGATTAGATCTTATCGGGTGATGTACTGGATCCATATTGTTAGTCCCACTGCAGGGGACGGTAGTGCTACCTACCACTAGCTCCATGAGCTCCCGTTACTTGATTCGTGCTCCCCTCTTAGCGGAGGGCCCTGGTCTCAGCAGCCAGGGGTCCGTTTAAGGCCGTGATCCCGGGTATGCACGGGATACATCCACCCGATAAGAACTCCTCGACCATGGGTTTCCAATTAACATAATAAAACAGTATACACAATAGTGACGTCGGGAACACTTGTTATTTGGTCACTCTCTCGTTTGGATAATGGTACCCGTAGGCCATGTCCGGATGGGTTCGACTGGAGTGCGGGCTCCAGTATGAACTGCCAGTGGTATGGGACACTGGAAGAGATTGATTAAAATACCAGGTGGTACTGATTGCTACTATTGTATAAATTACATGACTATTGACATGGTTTGCCTGATCCATGTTTAGTTGTACTCGTTATTGTTCCTGATCATTTATTTGCTATCATGTTACATGTATATTTGTTACTTTACCTGTTTCATGCTACACTTTCTGAGGTGGCATACTACTCATGCACATGTATACCTTGCGTTGCTTATATTCTGTTTTTGCATTGCCTATATGCTGCCTAGGCCCACACAGTAGGATGGTTATGTTGCATATGCCCACCTACATGTTCACTCCTATCACGTCACCACTCGCACGTTCATTTCTATCACGTCACCATTTATTCTACGACTGGACACGACTATAGACATGACCTGAAGATGACTGGTAGCGATGGTATTAAAATATGACATGATTATATTTTCTACTGCTTCTTATATATGTATTATATGGTATCACTAGTACAACATCATGTATTATATATATGTATCGTGCTTGTATTACTATTGTATATAGTACTACCTCCTCCTTCATTTTACCACTCACTAGGTCGCTTTCTGACGACCCTGGGTTTGCGTGCCCAGATTGGAGATCCGCGTACCGTAGTATCCGAGAGTGCCTTGGAGTCACATATGAGATTCCTCATCGAGACACTTCATAGGTATCTTTATGATTTATTGATGTTATCTTACTTGTCCCTATTTTTCCTATCTGTTATGATCACTCACCTTTTTTCTGCAGGTATTCTTGTACTTATTTCATGCTGGACCTCATGTCTATATGGAGGTTATGTACTGTACTGAGGCTTAACGTACGCGTGAGCGTGTTTTCACCTCGCGTATGTACGTCGCCATAACGTCTCCGTATCTTTAGGATCGGGGCGTTACCAAAGCATGAACTATGAACACAATGCCACTCTGACTCGACCATCCTAACCCCGGATAGGCTCGTGACAGTAAATAATTAATGCATATATATTCACATAATTTTATTATGTGCCAGTAAATATGATTTTATCATCAACTATGTGCAATCATAATTAGTCATTGCCTAAAGGCAAGTTTAAATTGTTGATTGTCGGACCCGTAGAGTGGAAAGACATGAACCCTGAACACAGTGCCACTCTGTCTCGACCATGCTAACCCCGGATAGTGTCGTGACAGTAAATAATTAATGCATATATAGATTCACATAATTTTATTATATGCCAGTAAATATAAATTTACCTTAGAATTTATTTCCGCTGCAGTTATGGATCCCACCGTAATCCATAAGCACTTGACTGGAATAAAGATCTTGACATACTCAAATTATTCATCATGAAATATAAAAATCCAGATAGCATTGTGTTATCTTGATTATAATTTTGTGATAACTGAAGACAAGCCTATTATTGACCCAGCGACTACTAATTCTTAAAAGTCAACAACTCAGGTATCTATTGACAAATGGTTTAAGGGCATTTAGGTGAATATTCTCATTATTATGTCTTCTATTTATTCTATTATGTTTGGTGGAATTCCTGAAAAGGAGAATGTTAAAATTTGCTTGTAGTCATCAAGCATCAGTTTGAAGGATTTGTCAAGGGTAAGTACTATAATGGAGTTCATAGAAACTTTCAGACAAGTTTTAAATTCTTGTCATGTTTTAATTTGAAAGAAGAGTCAGAAAAGAATACATATCCATTTCAGCTTATCCTACTGATATTTGTAGATTTTTCTCACCCTTCTCGGGGAAGTCATAAATATTTTATTATATTCATTAATGATTTCTTTCATTATGCACATGTCTTTCTCCTCCACAAGAAATCTGATTACTTTAAAGTTTTTAAGACTTTTCACTTAGGAGTTGAGCTACAATTGAATCGAAAGATGAAAGTTGTAAGGTCTGATCGAGGGGGAGAATATTATGGCTAGATCGATCAGGATGATCAAAACTCTGAACCTTTTTATAGTTTCTGAAAGATTAAGAAATTGTTACTCAAAAACAACATACCTAAATTTTTATTATCTTATGTTATAGTATAAATGATATTGTTCTTGGATCTATCATTGTATTTTGATCTTATAAGAGCTCCTTAGTTTAGGAGAGGGAGTACCCTCTACAGTGTTAGACTATGTATTGATTGATTAGGTCACTTTTGACTTATACAGTTGATTTGATTAGATACAACATGATGATATTTTGGTCTTGTAACTGGATAGCTGAGTGAGATTATGCGTTGCTCATTGAATGATTATGCATTGCTCATTGAATGATTTCATTTCTGCACTCAAACTTTAAGTTGGCAGCATAAAGGAGTTTCATTTTGTATTAGCTTCTTTTGTCAATCTGATGCGCTAAAATTGACATAGTGCATATGATCACACTGGAGAATATTATAGACCCACTTATCAAAAGACTCTCAGTGACCTCCTTTCAGGGACATTGTGCATGCATGGGGGTACTAGAGTCATCGTGATTATTGTTTTTCTGAGTGGGAGTATATCTATGATTGTCCTTTTGAGTGTGAGTTTTATGTCAAATTTTCAGTAATGCCATTTGTATTCTTAGTACATTCTATATTTCAATTACATGAGATTTTTCTCAGACAGTTATTATGATGGCATGCAGTTATTATATGGTATTTTATTTCAGCTGATATTATTAAATGCGCATTTATAATGTTAAAGTTAAAGTTGTGCGGTTGCACATGTTAAAGTATAAAGTGCCTTTGGAGAAGACTACTGAGGATTCTCAAGATCGCTTAGGCTGGACGTGGGTAGGCTCCACGACCTTAAGTTTTCATCTCAATATGAGCGATGGTATTCAAATGACGGTCGTCTGAGTATTGAGATGACGTGTGTCTAGTAAACACACGTTACAGGACACTTATGGAAATGTATTATACACACTACATGTACATTTGTCATTTACGTACTAAACTCAACCAATAAAGTATCTCTCGAAAGCTGTTAGGGTAATTAGCCCGAAAGTTCACGATATAAATTAGGCAAAAGTATAAAGCTTGACCGAAATTTGTCCGTGAACCGTGCTAGTTACCCTCTTAATCGTAGAGTGCCAATAGTTTGAGTGCATCATGACTAACGATAAATTTCACGTATGAGTTTTTTTCAAAAATCAAAGGATGGTCATCCGCTTTTAAAAAATAAAATTATGATATGGGATATAAAAGTTTTCAAAATAAATATTTTTCAAAATTTTAGTCGGGTATGTCTCGAGTGGAAGATTGTAAGATATTTCCTAATTCGATTCATACCCTATTTCCTATCTCATATCATAACACACGTACAATTTATGTTAGTCAACATATTAGGTGTGTCTAATAGGTGCACTAAATTGTAAAGGTCGGTGGGACCTAGTACTACTCTCTAATTAGGGTTAGGGGCATTATGGGAAGGCCACTAATTAAAGGATTATATATAGAGAGGAAGTCTCTCTTTGCAGCCACGCATTATTCTCCACCCATAGGGCTAGGTTTAGCAGAGAGAAGGCTCTCCATCTCGTTTCCTACAGCGAAGATCTAGATTCGGGTATAGTTCATCATCCTTCTAAAAGGTATGTTATTTAAAGTCCCATTTCAAGATCTATTATATATGATATTGATATATATGCATAGAGACAATTGATCCTGTTTTATTCATGTTAAATTCTAACAGTGACATCATAGTTAGTGTGTTAACCTTTGATTTTGGTGGGTTTGCTTTTGAAATTTCAGAAGTTATCATCTCATAGTACCTTTGAACTGAAACATGAGCATAACAAATCTTGATTTTCTATACTATTCACTTTAATATATGGACACTCAATAATAATCAAAACTGACTGAAGGGAGGTTTTCTTCCGTGGCTCATATAAAAACTTTGTTCATCCTTTCGTCTCCTCGTCTTCATCCGCGAGAGGGAGAGTAGCGTCGACCTCTTCCTTCTTTTTCCTTCCTCACCCCCACTCTCTTCCTCCTTCTTCCTCACCCCATACTCCTCCTCTTAACCGATCGGTCGGTTTCGCACTGACAACAGCGGTGTACTAGTTTAGCGCACATCATGTCTCTGTCCTGTGCACCGATGTCCTTCAGCTGTTAAGTTTCCAGAGAAGTAGATACAAGAATGCATATGCTGGGTTTCCTTTCCGAATTAATGAAACTACGCGGATACAAAAGAAACAATATTTCAAACAATACAACACATTTTCCTCAAATCCTTACATGGAGGCTCAGCTTCACCCATTTCACAGTTTCAAACAATGGTTACAAAAATTATCTTCATATCTTTATTTGGAGGCGCTTCAGGTCAGGTTTGCCAATTTCTCTCATTTTCATCCTAGGAACAAAGAAGAAATTCTCTCTTATGCTGAAATCTATAGACAAATTGAAGCCCCACACCGCACAAAAAAGACGCAAGCATATTTATCCTCAGCAAAATTCACCACCCATTTCAAAATTCTGAGAGTGTCACATTAATGGAGCCCGTGTCTGTGATCTGGGAAGTCCCTGGTCCACCTTGGCAAGCGTCTGGAATTTGTCCTGTGGATAGAGAACAATGAAACATGTACGCTTTAAGTTTAAGCAACAGTTGAGTTAGCAGAAACGGGTCATGATATTTAATAATTGAAAAGGATTGAGAGACCCACCACATGATATTGTTTTCTCAAGATAGCAACCACCATCTGATATCCTTGACAATTGTACTGTTGTGTGGATTCTCTTGGTGGATTCTCTTGCCTACCTACTGGGGGCCACTGGGGAGAAGGTTTAGTAGTGTTGGAAAACATTAACACATGTTTTCTCTTTCTCTTCTTTAGAGAACAAATTATAGTATGGTGCATGTAAGATTTGAATATCAGTGTTCTTGTTCACTGTAAAGAAATTGTATATAATAACATTTAGCATTGTAAATGTTACCTGAAAATCTGATAATTCGATCCGATCGTTTACATATTTATCATGTTTGGATCTAAAAGTTAGACCTGGTTCGGGTATGCCTCTTTCAAACCTGATACTCGATAATCAGCTTGAAAAAAAATAAATGTTATAAAATAAAATCACCATCATACATTCCACTATATTTAAATTGATAAAATATAAAAAATAAGAACTTGATCATATTATTATAAATAATAGTGTATTTAATTTTTCAATTTACATCTAATAAAATTGAAATACGCTTTAAAAAATAACTTTAATTTGGAATTTGAATATATCTCTTTAAAATTTGAATCTGACTTGAATCTGATAAGTAACAAGGATTTGAACCCGAGTCTGGATTCAAATTCCTTATCTGATTTGGATTTAGATATGACATGAAACTGACCCGAACCCGACGGGGTTTCCACCCACTTGTTGCATATGGTTTATATTTCTGCCCTCTTTCAGCAATAAGAAAGGATTTATCTTTTCATTATATATAGTATGTTTTTATTAATGAAACCGAGAATCCACACTGACTGGCAAAATCACAAACCAAGAAACAACGCCAACTTATTGGGGTTTGATTGACTGTCGTCTCTCAATTCTCAATCTGAATGATGAGGTCATTTGTACATAGTTTTCACATTGTTTTTGGAAGAAGTAGTAGTAGGCATGGGCTGATGCCTGAGGGTATTGGCAGTGATTCCATGGCATTGGTAGTCAATATCATGTGTCACATGGATAGTCATTGGGTCGCTTCTCACAAGGGATGATATTTTTCTCATGAGACTATATCTCAGAATTTTCTCATCACAGTCAATGAAGTCAGACTGTGGTGTGTAAGAAATTAGTCTGAGGGTTATTGCAAGTCCTCTAATATGTATATGTGTGTGTATATAAAGTTTCTCATTTGAAAATTCACACACACACATATGAGATAGACTTGTGTTCTTCCAAAAGAATTTGAGCCTGAATTCTTCCCACTCAAATACAAAACTCCGACATTTGAATACAAGATCCACTCCATTGAAGTTGATCTATATTATTTCAGGTATCTATAAATTAAAAATCAAGTGTTTTGAATACTTTTTTCCCATACATTAGTAGGATAAAACGAACAGCCTAAATAGTGAGTTGGTTAGTTTAACGGTGTAGAACATTTAAAACCTAATAAAAATTAGTTTTTAGGAGTCATTAATGTTTAGATCATAATCAAATGGCCGGATCGAGAATTTGTATGTCTAAAAACATAGATCAAACCAATTCACTACTTACTGCCGTCTATTTTCCGGCGCTTGATGGATGGGCAAAAGTATTCAAAACACTTGATTTTTGTTTTTAGATACTTGAAATAATATAGATCAACTTCAACGGGTTAAATCTTGTATTTGAATATCGGATGTTGGTATTTAAGTTGGAAGGATTCGGCCTCAAATTTTTGTTGAAGGACATAAGTTTGTCTATATATATATATATATATATATATATATATATATATATATATATATATATATATATATATATATATATATATATATATATAGAGAGAGAGAGAGAGAAAAATGTATATCAGCCCGCGGGCTGAGAGTATTCTCTCAGCCTGCGGTGACGTGGCTCAATTTGTCACCTCACTGACTTGCGGCCCGCTTTTAGGTAGAAGTTAAATTACCAAATACCCCTTATGATAACTTTTCCTTATTGTTTATTATTATTTTTTCCCCCTTTTATTTTTTGCCGCTCTTTATATGATATAAATTACTTTTCACCCTATTTCCTGACCTCTTTTTGAAAGATCTAGTTTCACCTTTTCAGTCTGCGATAAACTTTTTTCTAAAAATATAAAAATCGTTTGAGATCAATTTTTTTCTGCAAAATATTTAATGTCGACGTCTGAGCAGTATACCGGCGATCTTAATATGGAAGATATTGCATCTGGTTCTACTTTCTCTCAGAATATTGAAAATCTTGAAGGGTTGACATCTCTGCATGCCGATCAACAGGTTTTAATTGTTTATATCTATTTTAAAAACAATTTCTTAAATATTTAATGTTTTCTCTTTAGACTATGAGGTACTGCGACCGTTTTAATATTCGGTCGCAATCTTATTTGAAAATAATCTCCGGCTGTGAATTCTTTTTTTCTATGGTATGCGTCTTAGGTCGCAGTTTTTAGTAAGGAGTAATATATATTTCTTCACATAGGGATAACTGCGACTTAGGTCATAGTCTTTAGTAAGGAGTAATATAGATTTCTTCACATGCGGATAACTGCGACTTAGATCGCAGTCTTTAGTAAGGAATAATATAGATTTATTCAGATACTGATTACTGTGACTTAGGTCGCAGTCTTCAATAAGGAGTATTATAGATTTCATGCCGTATGTGAAATCTTATTTTTATTTACTGCGACTTAGGTCGCAGTCTTTAATAAGAAGTAATATAGATTTCTTCTCATACGGATAACTGCGACCTTGGTCGCAACAGCTGATAAGAAGTAAATTGTTTTCATCTCTTATGCGACCTTGGTCGCATTTATATAACTTATATTTTAGAATACAGTGATATCTAAAAAATATTTATATTCATTTAATTCGTGTAAATTCTTTTTGTAGGATATGAATGCACATGCAGAAATGTCTGGAAGCTCAGATAAGTTTATAGGGAAACAGTTCCTGTCGCATATGGAAGCATACAATTTCTACAATTGTTTTGCAAGGAATAGAGGTTTTAGCGTGAGAAGAAAACGTACAGATAAGTCACGGAAGCCTCCTCATGAGATTATTTGCAGAAGATTTTGCTGCAACAAGGAAGGGCTGAAGAAGTTGTGTGACAAAAGACAAGAGGGGCTTACAGTGCATCGTCGAGTTAACACTAGAGTATCTTGTCCTGCTGAGATGCATATCCGTCTTCGTTTATTTTTGGACTCAACTCGATATTGGGTTATCACAAAATTTGTTGATACTCATTCACATGAATTGTCTAGCCCGGATAAGGTACATCACCATTACTCTCACCAGACTCATCGTTCAACAATTAGCAGAACCATTATGAGCAATCTGCTTGATGTTGGAATGCGGCCTTCAAATATTTCCCGCGTTGTTAATGCAATGAGCCAGGGAGAAGGCTGTGAAGAAGTGCGCCCTCAACAAGTTATTGATTTCACTCGTCAACGTAGAAATAACTGCGATCATGAGTTTATTGCTATTATCAAATATTTTCAAGAGAAAGCCGAGACCGATCCAGAATTCTTCTTTTCAAGTGAAGTTGATAACGCGAGCACACTTAGAAGCATTTTTTGGGCTGATGGAAGAGCTATTTTCTCGTATCTGAGCTTCTGTGATGTGATCGTTTTTGACACCACATACAGGACTAATCACTTGAGCTTGCCATTTGCTCCATTCACTGGAGTAAATCATCACCGGCAGTCAATTTTGTTCGGCTGTGCAATGCTTGCTGATGAGCAGAGGGATACTTTTGTTTGGTTATTCCAAAAATGGCTCAAGTGCATGCATGGAGTTGAACCGAAGCTGATTATTACTGATCAGGATGCGCAGATTGGTGAGGCCATCAAGATTGTTTTCCGACGTCTCGGCACCGTTACTGTTTCTGGCATGTACGGAAACATATTGCCGAGCAACAAATCCCAATGGCTAACAAGTATGGAGAAGATATGGTCTCCGATTTCCATGCTTGGTACACCTCCCGCGATATAAGCACTTGTGAGGAACGATGGCGTCTGATGAGTGAAAAATATCAGTTAGAAGAAGAAGATGGCAGTTGGTTGATGAAGATGTACAGGCTTCGTGGACATTAGGTTAATGCATATCTCAAGGATGTTTTCTCTGCTGGAATGACAACCAGTCAGAGGTCCGAGAGTATTAATTCCTTCTTTGATGGTTTTGTTAACTCAAACACTAAACTAGTGGAATTTGTTCACCAATATGATAAAGCCGTTGCTTCCCGTCGTGCATCTGAATCTCTTCAAAATTTTAGGGGTTTGAATTCTGTGCCCAATTGTACAACCAATCCATATGAGATACAGGTTTCGAAGTTGTATACACCGAAGATTTTTCAGTTGTTCCAAAAGGAATGGGCAGTTGTAATGACACTGTTTTCAGAAGAGGTGGAACAGGACAAACCTGGATCAACATATTTGGTTGGTAAATTTTCAGAATCAAAAGACAGTTGGGAAAAGGTCAGTTATGATAAGCGAGAGGAACTTCATGTTTCTTGCAGTTGCTCGTTATTTGAAATAGAGGGTATCCTATGTAGACATATTCTGTGTATTTTGTGGCGCAATCACGTTACACATATACCGGAATCATATATACTTCAGAGATGGAGGTTGGATGCTCGTTACAAAAACGTTGCAATTGAAAATGGCATGAGGCCTTTTCCCAGCCAAGGCACTCCACGGACGGCTAGATTGTGGACAGTTCGTTCAAAATTTAATGCAATTCTGGACATGGTCGCTGATTCTGATGAAAATATTTCAAAGTTGGAGGGAGTTTTGGAAAGTTTTGCCCAAGATACCACTAGAGAATACAGAGCAATGTCAGGAAATGATCATTCATCACATCCTAAGACTGCCGTTGGTTCCAGTGGATCCGTTGTCATATTGCGAGATGGTGAAGAATTGAATATACGTGATCCAATTGGTCCTGTACCAACCAAGGGGAGACCTAGAGCTGCATCCAGGCTTAAGTCTGCTTTTGAAGATTCTATATATCAGAAGGAAGTTAAGCATCGAAGATGTGGTAACTGCCAAGAGCTGGGCCATTACAGGACTGGTTGTCCGTTAATGGTATATTACATTAAACCTGTTAATCATTTTTTTTATAACGATTAATCTTTAAAATTCTTACTATTTATTTTTTTTATTGGCAGAAGAAGTAGGTTTGGGTTGCCTCCATCTCGAAGGAACAAAGACTTCAATTTTTTATGAAGTGCGACCAGGGTCGCACAGTGTAGAGAGATTAAGTCGCATTCTGACACTGGCGTGTAATTATAATCAGATTTATTATCATTCTTTGATTTCTACTGTATTATTTTTGTATGTACTTGTACTTTAAAGTTCTACTTTATAGTTTAATTTTTTTTGTACATAATGTAGTCAGAGACTTTGGTCGCAGTGTACATGATTAATTGCGACCAAGGTCGCAGTGTTGTTATTGATAAAGATGGCCAGCAACTGCAATCTAGGGTCGCACTACATGTACTGCGACTTAGGTCGCAGTACGTTAGGTAGGTGTTTCCTTTATATTAACACGCATAGCGACCAAGGTCGCAGTGTTGTTGTTGATTAAAACATTGCCGCCATCAACTGCGAACAAGGTCGCATTGTATTTTATTAAGACTTCGGCTATCAACTGTCGCAACCTTCTTTTTAAAATTTTGAGGTGGTGAAGACTTAAGTCGCAGTACGTTAGGTATGTGTTTCCTTAATATTAACACGCATAGCAACCAAGGTCGCAGTATTATTGTTGATTAAAACATTGCCGCCATCAACTGCGACCAAAGTCGCATTGTATTTTACTAAGGCTGCGGCTATCAACTGCGACCAAAGTCGCAACCTTCTTTTTAGATTTTTGAGATGGTGAAGACTTAAGTCGTTGTACGTTAGGGAGGTGTTTCCTTTATATTAACACGCATAGCGACGAAGGTCGCAGTGTTGTTGTTGATTAACACAATTACTGAAGGCATGTTTGCTTCTAACATCAGTACGCAATAGTAAAAGCCAAGTTCTAACAAATGAAGACTGTAAATAATCAATGGAACTTATAATAAATAAATGTATAGAAATGTGTATAAATTAAATCAATACAACAAAAAAATTATGCAATGAATTGCACTTGAAATATTTTTTACATTTATAAAAAAAATTGTGGTATATCAATAATTTGTCAACTATCAGTCTTCATATGTCGTATGTCGTATAATGTCTGTTTCTTCATCCCAACTCTTCTCTACATCTGCAAGTATCATGTATGCAAGCTCACTTCTTAGTTTCTGTACAGCATTAACCGTAACAGCATCAGCAGCTGATAGATGATAGCCAGACGCTATGCTTTCCATGTACTTGCATACATATATAGCGCAATCAACACTGAAATTTCCATAGAGCAATCATTAAATGAAATTAGTTTTTGTACTAAAAAAAAGTAGAAAATATGAAATGAAATTACATGTCAAAAATTTATATACCTGTTTGATTGTTGGGGGCATTTTGCGTATTTTATTTTATTTTTTCTCATTTTTTTTGGAATGAATCTCAAAAATCTCTAATAATCTTTCTTTCTGCAATGTCAATAGGAAAAAAAATTAGTATTAATCAAATTAATCAAAATATTAAATTTCAACTCACCATTATTCTTGCATCTCTTTGGTAAAGCTGTGTTATACTATTTTTTTTGTCAGCTGGGACCAAAGAGTTGTAAAAAATCCACTCTTCTGTGGTGCAATCGAATACCAGCAAGGTCCAGTGAAATCCCTGCTCGTCGGCACTATGTTTGTGATTGATCGGGAAGAACATGTACTGCACGTCAGCTGTCCAGTTTTTCAACAGCTTCTGCTTGATGAAATGACCTTCCAGATCTTCAATTTTATTTACAACACCGTGCTGCGGACAAGAAGAAAAAAATTTAAATCAAATTCAAAATGAATTTAAAATGTAACAAAAAATTATAAACTGCGACCTTAGTCGCACTATATTATTTAGTCGCAGTACCTGAGTTAGTAGCAGTACATTTTAATTATAAACTACGACCTTGGTCGCAGCTCCGACCTTGGTCGCAGGTCGCAGCTGTTACATTTTGTCGCAGTACCTGAGTTAGTAGCAATACATTTTAATTATAAACTGCGACCTTGGTCGCAGATCCGACCTTGGTCGCAGGTCGCAGCTGTTACATTTTTGTCGCAGTACCTGAGTTAGTAGCAATACATTTTAATTATAAACTGCGACCTTGGTCGCAGGTCGCAGCTGTTACATTTTGTCGCAGTACCTGAGTTAGTAGCAATACATTTTAATTATAAATGCGACCTTAGTCGCAGTACATGTGTTAGTAGCAGTACATTTTAATTATTCACTGCGACCTTAGTCGCAGTACATGATTTATGCCTACACAGAGATAGAGAATATTAGTAATCTGTTCCAGAGTTGATATTACATTAAACCGTAAAGGAGAAAGTAGATTTTTACCCAAGCTTCGCTTCGGAAGAATATGCTTTTTAATCCTTCTCTTTTCTCAAGATGCTGCATGTAGAAATGAATTACATTTGCATCTAAGTCTCTACTGAACATCAGATCCTCAATGTCATTCCTTGAAATGATGATTGAATTATTGGTATCCTGATACGCAGTAGAACTGCAAGATATTCAAAACAAAGTTAGTAATTTAATTGTTCTTATATAAAGGTATAACAGAAATTTTTTGATATGAATTAACTTACTCAGAGTAGGACTTGTCGAAGAAATGTTTTATACGAGCTTGTTGATGGGGCTGCAGAATTCTGTATGATGTGGTTTCGGTCAATTCTGTCGATTTTGGCTCAGTGGAGGAAATCTCTTTGTCGCCGAAACCAGCGGTAGAACTCGCAGCCGCAGGCTGTGGAAGAGGATTTTCATTTTTTTTCTTCTTCTGTTTTGGATAAACAAAGTCGGAGTCATCGCGATCTCTTTCAGCGCGCTTTCGTTCTTTGACTCCCCTTTCTATTGTTCCTTTAGAGGTTTTCAAAACAGCTTCTTTTGAGGATTGCTTCTGAGGCGAAGTATGTTCTTGAATTTCTTCTTCAGAAGCTCTATCTCTTTGGATTTCTTGAGTCATTTGAGTTAGATTCAGAGAAAAACTTGGAATATCTTCCCCAATATTAATTAAAACAGACTCAGAACCCATGATTTTATCCTCTTCCAGTTTTTTCTTCTTCTCCTCTTCAGCCTGCTTCTCCATCTGCTCCTTCATTCTTTTGTTCTCCATCTGCGCCTTCCTCCTCTTCTTCTCATTCTCTTCCTCCTCCCTCCTCTTCTTCTCCTTCTCCTCTTCTTCCCTCATTCTCCTTTCATTCTCCTCCTCTTCCCTTCTTCTATTCTCCTTCTCCTCTTCTTCCCTCATTCTCCTTTCATTCTCCTCCTCTTTCCTTCTTCTATTCTCCTTCTCCTTCACTTCTCTCCTCCTGTTCTCCTTTTCCTTCTCTTCTTCCCTCTTCTTCTCCTTCTCTTTCTCTTCCTCTTCCCTCTTCCTCCTTTCATTCTCCTCCTCTTCCCTTCTTCTATTCTCCTGTTGCCTTTTTTGGTTTTTCTTCTCTCTTTTTTCTCTTCTTTTTAATTTTAATTCAGCCTTGAGTCTTTTCTCATTCTCCATATTTTCAATCTTTTTTTCAAGCTGAGAAACATAATCTCTCAAGAGCTGATTTGCAGACCTCAATCGTTTTATTTCTGCTGCTTGAACATCCGGTGGAGGTGGCAAATAACCTTCAAAAATTAGTTCTTGCTCACTCGTTTCAGCCGGTTCTGGCTCCTTTTCCGCCGGGATGTCAGCCTCATTACATGTATGGCCTCCTTCATCTCCTTCACTTTGACCTTCTTCTTCTTCTTTTTCTTCACCTTCATCTTCACCTTCATCTTCTGCTACTTCTTCTTCCTCATCCTCTTCCCCTTCAACAGGAAGGTCAACCATATTTTTTTCATCATTAGAGATGTTGGCCATTCGACTCAAAATCTGAAAATAAACAGAAAAAGGTAAGCTAAAAATAAAACAATGAAATAATGATACTGCGACCATGGTCGCAGTTTATTTATGAAATATTTTTGGATAAGAATTCGACCATGGTCGCAGTATGTTTTGTCGTGCATAAATTTATCTGCCAAGACATGCAGCTCAACACTGTGACCATGGTCGCATTTCTGTTGAAAAGGGTATTTTCAAGAGAATGCGACCATGGTCGCACATTATTTGTCAGGCATAAAACGAACTGCGAAAGTTGCAGCTCAATACTGCGACTATGGTCGCATTTTATTTGTACTACACATAAAAAGAAGTTTAACTTACAATATTGCTGTCAATCTTTTTTAGATCAACTTCAAGTAGAGATCTGTCAATATTTTGGAGGTCCCATCTTACTGCGCGTGGGGTTTTTTCCTCCAAATCAGACCTCTGCTAAAAAATAGGTGCCCTCTCACACAGCCAATACTGCAAAAATTAAAAATTAAATTAGTTTCCACAAATTTTTCAATTTATGGGTAAATTTCATACAATGTTGCCCAAATTTGAGATTTCTACTTACAATAATTTGCACGGAGCATCCTTGCAGCTCGTACGTGTTTGCCTGAAGATGTCCATTGAGTCAATCAGGAATTGCCAAACAGCTTTTGCCCAGCATATTGTCCTCATTAGTTGCATATTGGCAATTTGTTCCACAATATACCACGGCACCGTGTATTTACTGCCAGAGAAGAAAAGAGTGGCCGACATGTATAGGATGACTAATGTGGTAAAGTCTTGAGCTGCAAGTCTATTTATGTCTCTTATAATTTCCTTCATAGACATTTGCTGCTCAAATTGTTCATCCTGTGTCACATCTAATATATCCCTCCTCCTTCTCTTGACAAGAAGATTATCCAAAGCATCTTCAATAGATACTTTTGTGATCTTCTTTATATTGGGGAAAAAATGTTTTATAACCCCTCTATCTTTCAGCGTACATGTCTTATTCATCACAAAATCTACCCCATTGACAGGTAGACCAAAAGTAAGGGCAACATCCTCCACTGTTAACTCAATCTCTTTGCCCCCAATTGTAAAGATCCTTGTATTCCTGTCATACTGGTCTAAAATACGCAGTACGGCAACGTTTGATTTTAGAGCTTTTTCAGCCCCAAATTCTTCATTGTAGAACGCCATGAAGATTGGGCCAAATGGGGTATTCTTCATCGCCTCTACGAAATCAGGCTGTATGTACTTTTTAAATTTCTTCATTAACTGGCACATTGGTTTTATGCTTGATCTCAGAGGACGAACCTGTATCTGTTGTTTACCTACGTAGGAAGAAAAATTAAACACTTTAGACCAATGATTATTTAAAAATTATAAGGGAATAAAAAGCATATTTGTTTTTTAATAAACTGCGACCTCGGTCGCAGTCATGCATTGCAAAAAAAAACAACTAGAACCAGGACTACACTGCAATCTAGGGTCGCACTACATGTACTGCGACCAAGGTCGCACTGCGACCAAGGTCGCATAGGACTACAGTGCAATCAGAACAACTGCGACCAGGACCAACACTGCGACCAAGGTCGCATAAGACTACAGTTCAAAAAGAAACAACTGCGACACAAGTTTGATAAAAACATTTATTTAAAATAAACTGTGACCTTGGTGAAGACTTGAGACTACAACTCTTATTTAAACACTGCGACCCCATGTCGTCAGTATGTGAGAAAAAAAAGTAAATTTCATATACTGCGACCTACGTCGCATTCATCTACAAGGAAAGGTAAAAAAAAAAAAATTCCAAAGTCGCACAGATCTGAACTGCGACACAGTAAAAATAGAAGTAAATAATAAAAACTTTCAAAAATAGGACCTTTATCGTCTAAAGTTTGAAATTTCTTTCGTAATTGCGACCATGTTTCCAATATTTAAAAAAATTTAAAAAAACATGCGACTTCAGAAATAAATCTTGAAAAAATTTAAAACTATTAAAATACACAAAACCCTAAATTTTTTTGAAAATATCAATTTTGTAGTACCTTTTTCGACGGATGATTTCTTAGGCGCCATCATTTGCAAATATTTTTTTTCAAAAACGGATGAAATTTTTGAAGGAAAAGAACTAATTGGATCAGAACCGCCGGTTGAAGTTTTAGAGGTGTAAATTTTTTTGGAAGACAATTTTTTTACAATAAGGTAAAAGGTTGTGATGGAGGGTATTTTCGGAAAATACAATGTTGAGGTGACTTGCATTTAATTGGGCGGGATTTTACAGGATTTTGTCCGTCAAATTTTTTAACAGATGTGGGGCGGTGATGTTGCCACGCCCGCAGGCTGAGAAAACTCTCTCAGCCCGCAGGCTGAGGTACAGTAAGCCCATATATATATATATATATATATATATATATATAATATATAT
>JAVJIF010033529.1:0-52438 GCA_038442645.1 Agave tequilana | reverse complement strand
ATATATATATATATATATATATATATATATATATATATATATATATATATATATATATATATATATATATATATATATGAGAAAAATGTATATCAGCCCGCGGGCTGAGAGTATTCTCTCAGCCTGCGGTGACGTGGCTCAATTTGTCACCTCACTGACTTGCGGCCCGCTTTTAGGTAGAAGTTAAATTACCAAATACCCCTTATGATAACTTTTCCTTATTGTTTATTATTATTTTTCCCCCTTTTATTTTTTGCCGCTCTTTATATGATATAAATTACTTTTCACCCTATTTCCTGACCTCTTTTTGAAAGATCTAGTTTCACCTTTTCAGTCTGCGATAAACTTTTTTCTGAAAATATAAAATCTTTTGAGATCAATTTTTTTCTGCAAAATATTTAATGTCGACGTCTGAGCAGTATACCGGCGATCTTAATATGGAAGATATTGCATCTGGTTCTACTTTCTCTCAGAATATTGAAAATCTTGAAGGGTTGACATCTCTGCATGCCGATCAACAGGTTTTAATTGTTTATATCTATTTTAAAACAATTTCTTAAATATTTAATGTTTTCTCTTTAGACTATGAGGTACTGCGACCGTTTTAATATTCGGTCGCAATCTTATTTGAAAATAATCTCCGGCTGTGAATTCTTTTTTTCTAGGGTATGCGTCTTAGGTCGCAGTCTTTAGTAAGGAGTAATATATATTTCTTCACATAGGGATAACTGCGACTTAGGTCATAGTCTTTAGTAAGGAGTAATATAGATTTCTTCACATGCGGATAACTGCGACTTAGATCGCAGTCTTTAGTAAGGAATAATATAGATTTATTCAGATACTGATTACTGCGACTTAGGTCGCAGTCTTCAATAAGGAGTATTATAGATTTCATGCCGTATGTGAAATCTTATTTTTATTTACTGCGACTTAGGTCGCAGTCTTTAGTAAGAAGTAATATAGATTTCTTCTCATACGGATAACTGCGACCTTGGTCGCAACAGCTGATAAGAAGTAAATTGTTTTCATCTCTTATGCGACCTTGGTCGCATTTATATAACTTATATTTTAGAATACAGTGATATCTAAAAAATATTTATATTCATTTAATTCGTGTAAATTCTTTTTGTAGGATATGAATGCACATGCAGAAATGTCTGGAAGCTCAGATAAGTTTATAGGGAAACAGTTCCTGTCGCATATGGAAGCATACAATTTCTACAATTGTTTTGCAAGGAATAGAGGTTTTAGCGTGAGAAGAAAAAGTACAGATAAGTCACGGAAGCCTCCTCATGAGATTATTTGCAGAAGATTTTGCTGCAACAAGGAAGGGCTGAAGAAGTTGTGTGACAAAAGACAAGAGGGGCTTACAGTGCATCGTCGAGTTAACACTAGAGTATCTTGTCCTGCTGAGATGCATATCCGTCTTCGTTTATTTTTGGACTCAACTCGATATTGGGTTATCACAAAATTTGTTGATACTCATTCACATGAATTGTCTAGCCCGGATAAGGTACATCACCATTACTCTCACCAGACTCATCGTTCAACAATTAGCAGAACCATTATGAGCAATCTGGTTGATGTTGGAATGCGGCCTTCAAATATTTCCCGCGTTGTTAATGCAATGAGCCAGGGAGAAGGCTGTGAAGAAGTGCGCCCTCAACAAGTTATTGATTTCACTCGTCAACGTAGAAATAACTGCGGTCATGAGTTTATTGCTATTATCAAATATTTTCAAGAGAAAGCCGAGACCGATCCAGAATTCTTCTTTTCAAGTGAAGTTGATAACGCGGGCACACTTAGAAGCATTTTTTGGGCTGATGGAAGAGCTATTTCCTCGTATCTGAGCTTCTGTGATGTGATCGTTTTTGACACCACATACAGGACTAATCACTTGAGCTTGCCATTTGCTCCATTCACTGGAGTAAATCATCACCGGCAGTCAATTTTGTTCGGCTGTGCAATGCTTGCTGATGAGCAGAGGGATACTTTTGTTTGGTTATTCCAAAAATGGCTCAAGTGCATGCATGGAGTTGAACCGAAGCTGATTATTACTGATCAGGATGCGCAGATTGGTGAGGCCATCAAGATTGTTTTCCCGACGTCTCGGCACCGTTACTGTTTCTGGCATGTACGGAAACATATTGCCGAGCAACAAATCCCAATGGCTAACAAGTATGGAGAAGATATGGTCTCCGATTTCCATGCTTGGTACACCTCCCGCGATATAAGCACTTGTGAGGAACGATGGCGTCTGATGAGTGAAAAATATCAGTTAGAAGAAGAAGATGGCAGTTGGTTGATGAAGATGTACAGGCTTCGTGGACATTGGGTTAATGCATATCTCAAGGATGTTTTCTCTGCTGGAATGACAACCAGTCAGAGGTCCGAGAGTATTAATTCCTTCTTTGATGGTTTTGTTAACTCAAACACTAAACTAGTGGAATTTGTTCACCAATATGATAAAGCCGTTGCTTCCCGTCGTGCATCTGAATCTCTTCAAGATTTTAGGGGTTTGAATTCTGTGCCCAATTGTACAACCAATCCATATGAGATACAGGTTTCGAAGTTGTATACACCGAAGATTTTTCAGTTGTTCCAAAAGGAATGGGCAGTTGTAATGACACTGTTTTCAGAAGAGGTGGAACAGGACAAACCTGGATCAACATATTTGGTTGGTAAATTTTCAGAATCAAAAGACAGTTGGGAAAAGGTCAGTTATGATAAGCGAGAGGAACTTCATGTTTCTTGCAGTTGCTCGTTATTTGAAACAGAGGGTATCCTATGTAGACATATTCTGTGTATTTTGTGGCGCAATCACGTTACACATATACCGGAATCATATATACTTCAGAGATGGAGGTTGGATGCTCGTTACAAAAACGTTGCAATTGAAAATGGCATGAGGCCTTTTCCCAGCCAAGGCACTCCACGGACGGCTAGATTGTGGACAGTTCGTTCAAAATTTAATGCAATTCTGGACATGGTCGCTGATTCTGATGAAAATATTTCAAAGTTGGAGGGAGTTTTGGAAAGTTTTGCCCAAAATACCACTAGAGAATACAGAGCAATGTCAGGAAATGATCATTCATCACATCCTAAGACTGCCGTTGGTTCCAGTGGATCCGTTGTCATATTGCGAGATGGTGAAGAATTGAATATACGTGATCCAATTGGTCCTGTACCAACCAAGGGGAGACCTAGAGCTGCATCCAGGCTTAAGTCTGGTTTTGAAGATTCTATATATCAGAAGGAAGTTAAGCATCGAAGATGTGGTAACTGCCAAGAGCTGGGCCATTACAGGACTGGTTGTCCGTTAATGGTATATTACATTAAACCTGTTAATCATTTTTTTTTATAACGATTAATCTTTAAAATTCTTACTATTTATTTTTTTATTGGCAGAAGAAGTAGGTTTGGGTTGCCTCCATCTCGAAGGAACAAAGACTTCAATTTTTTATGAAGTGCGACCAGGGTCGCACAGTGTAGAGAGATTAAGTCGCATTCTGACACTGGCGTGTAATTATAATCAGATTTATTATCATTCTTTGATTTCTACTGTATTATTTTTGTATGTACTTGTACTTTAAAGTTCTACTTTATAGTTTAATTTTTTTTGTACATAATGTAGTCAGAGACTTTGGTCGCAGTGTACATGATTAATTGCGACCAAGGTCGCAGTGTTGTTATTGATAAAGATGGCCAGCAACTGCAATCTAGGGTCGCACTACATGTACTGCGACTTAGGTCGCAGTACGTTAGGTAGGTGTTTCCTTTATATTAACACGCATAGCGACCAAGGTCGCAGTGTTGTTGTTGATTAAAACATTGCCGCCATCAACTGCGAACAAGGTCGCATTGTATTTTATTAAGACTTCGGCTATCAACTGTCGCAACCTTCTTTTTAAAATTTTGAGGTGGTGAAGACTTAAGTCGCAGTACGTTAGGTATGTGTTTCCTTAATATTAACACGCATAGCAACCAAGGTCGCAGTGTTATTGTTGATTAAAACATTGCCGCCATCAACTGCGACCAAAGTCGCATTGTATTTTACTAAGGCTGCGGCTATCAACTGCGACCAAAGTCGCAACCTTCTTTTTAGATTTTTGAGATGGTGAAGACTTAAGTCGCTGTACGTTAGGTAGGTGTTTCCTTTATATTAACACGCATAGCGACGAAGGTCGCAGTGTTGTTGTTGATTAACACAATTACTGAAGGCATGTTTGTTTCTAACATCAGTACGCAATAGTAAAAGCCAAGTTCTAACAAATGAAGACTGTAAATAATCAATGGAACTTATAATAAATAAATGTATAGAAATGTGTATAAATTAAATCAATACAACAAAAAAATTATGCAATGAATTGCACTTGAAATATTTTTTACATTTATAAAAAAAATTGTGGTATATCAATAATTTGTCAACTATCAGTCTTCATATGTCGTATGTCGTATAATGTCTGTTTCTTCATCCCAACTCTTCTCTACATCTGCAAGTATCATGTATGCAAGCTCACTTCTTAGTTTCTGTACAGCATCAACCGTAACAGCATCAGCAGCTGATAGATGATAGCCAGACGCTATGCTTTCCATGTACTTGCATACATATATAGCGCAATCAACACTGAAATTTCCATAGAGCAATCATTAAATGAAATTAGTTTTTGTACTAAAAAAAAGTAGAAAATATGAAATGAAATTACATGTCAAAAATTTATATACCTGTTTGATTGTTGGGGGCATTTTGCGTATTTTATTTTATTTTTTCTCATTTTTTTTGGAATGAATCTCAAAAATCTCTAATAATCTTTCTTTCTGCAATGTCAATAGGAAAAAAAATTAGTATTAATCAAATTAATCAAAATATTAAATTTCAACTCACCATTATTCTTGCATCTCTTTGGTAAAGCTGTGTTATACTACTTTTTTTGTCAGCTGGGACCAAAGAGTTGTAAAAAATCCACTCTTCTGTGGTGCAATCGAATACCAGCAAGGTCCAGTGAAATCCCTGCTCGTCGGCACTATGTTTGTGATTGATCGGGAAGAACATGTACTGCACGTCAGCTGTCCAGTTTTTCAACAGCTTCTGCTTGATGAAATGACCTTCCAGATCTTCAATTTTATTTACAACACCGTGCTGCGGACAAGAAGAAAAAAAATTTAAATCAAATTCAAAATGAATTTAAAATGTAACAAAAAATTATAAACTGCGACCTTAGTCGCACTATATTATTTAGTCGCAGTACCTGAGTTAGTAGCAGTACATTTTAATTATAAACTGCGACCTTGGTCGCAGCTCCGACCTTGGTCGCAGGTCGCAGCTGTTACATTTTGTCGCAGTACCTGAGTTAGTAGCAATACATTTTAATTATAAACTGCGACCTTGGTCGCAGATCCGACCTTGGTCGCAGGTCGCAGCTGTTACATTTTTGTCGCAGTACCTGAGTTAGTAGCAATACATTTTAATTATAAACTGCGACCTTGGTCGCAGGTCGCAGCTGTTACATTTTGTCGCAGTACCTGAGTTAGTAGCAATACATTTTAATTATAAACTGCGACCTTAGTCGCAGTACATGTGTTAGTAGCAGTACATTTTAATTATTCACTGCGACCTTAGTCGCAGTACATGATTTATGCCTACACAGAGATAGAGAATATTAGTAATCTGTTCCAGAGTTGATATTACATTAAACCGTAAAGGAGAAAGTAGATTTTTACCCAAGCTTCGCTTCGGAAGAATATGCTTTTTAATCCTTCTCTTTTCTCAAGATGCTGCATGTAGAAATGAATTACATTTGCATCTAAGTCTCTACTGAACATCAGGTCCTCAATGTCATTCCTTGAAATGATGATTGAATTATTGGTATCCTGATACGCAGTAGAACTGCAAGATATTCAAAACAAAGTTAGTAATTTAATTGTTCTTATATAAAGGTATAACAGAAATTTTTTGATATGAATTAACTTACTCAGAGTAGGACTTGTCGAAGAAATGTTTTATACGAGCTTGTTGATGGGGCTGCAGAATTCTGTATGATGTGGTTTCGGTCAATTCTGTCGATTTTGGCTCAGTGGAGGAAATCTCTTTGTCGCCGAAACCAGCGGTAGAACTCGCAGCCGCAGGCTGTGGAAGAGGATTTTCATTTTTTTTCTTCTTCTGTTTTGGATAAACAAAGTCGGAGTCATCGCGATCTCTTTCAGCGCGCTTTCGTTCTTTGACTCCCCTTTCTATTGTTCCTTTAGAGGTTTCCAAAACAGCTTCTTTTGAGGATTGCTTCTGAGGCGGAGTATGTTCTTGAATTTCTTCTTCAGAAGCTCTATCTCTTTGGATTTCTTGAGTCATTTGAGTTAGATTCAGAGAAAAACTTGGAATATCTTCCCCAATATTAATTAAAACAGACTCAGAACCCATGATTTTATCCTCTTCCAGTTTTTTCTTCTTCTCCTCTTCAGCCTGCTTCTCCATCTGCTCCTTCATTCTTTTGTTCTCCATCTGCGCCTTCCTCCTCTTCTTCTCATTCTCTTCCTCCTCCCTCCTCCTCCTCTCCTGCCCCTCCTCTTCCCTCCTCCTCTTCTCCTTCTCCTGCTCCTCCTTTTCCCTCCTCTTCTTCTCCTTCTCCTCTTCTTCCCTCATTCTCCTTTCATTCTCCTCCTCTTCCCTTCTTCTATTCTCCTTCTCCTCCACTTCTCTCCTCCTGTTCTCCTTTTCCTTCTCTTCTTCCCTCTTCTTCTCCTTCTCTTTCTCTTCCTCTTCCCTCTTCCTCCTTTCATTCTCCTCCTCTTCCCTTCTTCTATTCTCCTGTTGCCTTTTTTGGTTTTTCTTCTCTCTTTTTCTCTTCTTTTTAATTTTAATTCAGCCTTGAGTCTTTTCTCATTCTCCATATTTTCAATCTTTTTTTCAAGCTGAGAAACATAATCTCTCAAGAGCTGATTTGCAGACCTCAATCGTTTTATTTCTGCTGCTTGAACATCCGGTGGAGGTGGCAAATAACCTTCAAAAATTGGTTCTTGCTCACTCGTTTCAGCCGGTTCTGGCTCCTTTTCCGCCGGGATGTCAGCCTCATTACATGTATGGCCTCCTTCATCTCCTTCACTTTGACCTTCTTCTTCTTCTTTTTCTTCACCTTCATCTTCACCTTCATCTTCTGCTACTTCTTCTTCCTCATCCTCTTCCCCTTCAACAGGAAGGCCAACCATATTTTTTTCATCATTAGAGATGTTGGCCATTCGACTCAAAATCTGAAAATAAACAGAAAAAGGTAAGCTAAAAATAAAACAATGAAATAATGATACTGCGACCATGGTCGCAGTTTATTTATGAAATATTTTTGGATAAGAATTCGACCATGGTCGCAGTATGTTTTGTCGTGCATAAATTTATCTGCCAAGACATGCAGCTCAACACTGCGACCATGGTCGCATTTCTGTTGAAAAGGGTATTTTCAAGAGAATGCGACCATGGTCGCACATTATTTGTCAGGCATAAAACGAACTGCGAAAGTTGCAGCTCAATACTGCGACTATGGTCGCATTTTATTTGTACTACACATAAAAAGAAGTTTAACTTACAATATTGCTGTCAATCTTTTTTAGATCAACTTCAAGTAGAGATCTGCCAATATTTTGGAGGTCCCATCTTACTGCGCGTGGGGTTTTTTCCTCCAAACCAGACCTCTGCTCAAAAATAGGTGCCCTCTCACACAGCCAATACTGCAAAAATTAAAAATTAAATTAGTTTCCACAAATTTTCTCAATTTATGGGTAAATTTCATACAATGTTGGCCAAATTTGAGATTTCTACTTACAATAATTTGCACGGAGCATCCTTGCAGCTCGTACGTGGTTTGCCTGAAGATGTCCATTGAGTCAATCAGGAATTGCCAAACAGCTTTTGCCCAGCATATTGTCCTCATTAGTTGCATATTGGCAATCTGTTCCACAATATACCACGGCACCGTGCATTTACTGCCAGAGAAGAAAAGAGTGGCCGACATGTATAGGATGACTAATGTGGTAAAGTCTTGAGCTGCAAGTCTATTTATGTCTCTTATAATTTCCTTCATAGACATTTGCTGCTCAAATTGTTCATCCTGTGTCACATCTAATATATCCCTCCTCCTTCTCTTGACAAGAAGATTATCCAAAGCATCTTCAATAGATACTTTTGTGATCTTCTTTATATTGGGGAAAAAATGTTTTATAACCCCTCTATCTTTCAGCGTACATGTCTTATTCATCACAAAATCTACCCCATTGACAGGTAGACCAAAAGTAAGGGCAACATCCTCCACTGTTAACTCAATCTCTTTGCCCCCAATTGTAAAGATCCTTGTATTCCTGTCATACTGGTCTAAAATACGCAGTACGGCAACGTTTGATTTTAGAGCTTTTTCAGCCCCAAATTCTTCATTGTAGAACGCCATGAAGATTGGGCCAAATGGGGTATTCTTCATCGCCTCTACGAAATCAGGCTGTATGTACTTTTTAAATTTCTTCATTAACTGGCACATTGGTTTTATGCTTGATCTCAGAGGACGAACCTGTATCTGTTGTTTACCTACGTAGGAAGAAAAATTAAACACTTTAGACCAATGATTATTTAAAAATTATAAGGGAATAAAAAGCATATTTGTTTTTTAATAAACTGCGACCTCGGTCGCAGTCATGCATTGCAAAAAAACAACTAGTACACTGCAATCTAGGGTCGCACTACATGTACTGCGACCAAGGTCGCACTGCGACCAAGGTCGCATAGGACTACAGTGCAATCAGAACAACTGCGACCAGGGCCAACACTGCGACCAAGGTCGCATAAGACTACAGTTCAAAAAGAAACAACTGCGACACAAGTTTGATAAAAACATTTATTTAAAATAAACTGCGACCTTGGTGAAGACTTGAGACTACAACTCTTATTTAAACAACTGCGACCCCATGTCGTCAGTATGTGAGAAAAAAAAAGTAAATTTCATATACTGCGACCTACGTCGCATTCATCTACAAGGAAAGGTAAAAAAAAAAAAATTCCAAAGTCGCACAGATCTGAACTGCGACACAGTAAAAATAGAAGTAAATAATAAAAACTTTCAAAAAATAGGACCTTTATCGTCTAAAGTTTGAAAATCTCTTTCGTAATTGCGACCATGTTTCCAATATTTAAAAAAAATTTAAAAAAACATGCGACTTCAGAAATAAATCTTGAAAAAATTTAAAACTATTAAAATACACAAAACCCTAAAATTTTTTGAAAATATCAATTTTGTAGTACCTTTTTCGACGGATGATTTCTTAGGCGCCATCAGTTGCAAATATTTTTTTTCAAAAACGGATGAAATTTTTGAAGGAAAAGAACTAATTGGATCAGAACCGCCGGTTGAAGTTTTAGAGCTGTAAATTTTTTTGGAAGACAATTTTTTTACAATAAGGTAAAAGGTTGTGATGGAGGGTATTTTCGGAAAATACAATGTTGAGGTGACTGGCATTAAATTGGGCGGGATTTTACAGGATTTTGTCCGCCAAATTTTTTAACAGATGTGGGGCGGTGATGTTGCCACGCCCGCAGGCTGAGAAAACTCTCTCAGCCCGCAGGCTGAGGTACAGTAAGCCCTATATATATATATATATATATATATATATATATATATATATATATATATATACATATACACACATATACATACATACATACATATATATATATATATAATATATATATATATATATATATATAATATATATAATATATATATATATATATATATATATATATATATTGGTATCTATACCTCAGCCGCCACTGAGAGAACTCTCTCAGTTGGCGCTTTAACATGGTCGCAGTCCTAAAAAATTTATATATTCTCAGTGTAATTAGGACTGCGACCATGGTAGCAGTCATCACAAAAATATTGTGATCATGGTCCCAGTCCTCATAAAAAACCATGGTAATGATGCGTCAAGATTTGTGGCTGAGATTCAGCCACGTCGCGCCAGCTGAGAGTCACTCTCAGCTTGCGGCTGAGGTACATTTTTCTCATATATGTGTGTGTGTGTGTGTGTGTATAGAGAGAGAGAGAGAGAAGAGAGAGAGAGAGATGGGATTGGGAAGGATATGAAAATGAATTATGGAGATTGAGAAGGATATGAAAATGAATCATTCCTATTCAAATTCATTGTTGGACCATTGAAATTGAAGATTCACTCCATGGGCGTTTTATCTATATTGTTAAAAGTGCTTAAAAATAAAAAAAATAAGTTTTTGAATATATTTACTTATTCATTAAGTAGGGCAAAATGAACGATCAAAATAGTGAGTTGGTTAGTTTAACGGTATAAAAATTTGAAATCTAACAAAAATTGATGTGTGAGGGTTTTTAAGTTTTAGATTATAACCACATGGTCGGATCGAGAATTTGTATGTCTAAAGTCATAGATCTAAATAATATGCTACTTAAAGCCGTCTATTTTGTGCCTACTTGATGCATGGATAAGAAAACTACAAAACACTTGATTATTTATTTTTAGTTATTTTAAATAATTGTGAATTTTCTTTTTAAATGACATAACATTGAACTTGGACAGAAAGAATTCATGCTCATATCCTTTAAAAAGTAGCCAAAGTCTATCTCTATGTGTATGTATGTATATTTTATTTGGAAATTCAAGTTGAGCACTACGCGGTGCGGTGGGTTTTTTTGGGTTGGGGGGTGGGGGTGGAGGAATACCCTATAAAACATTATCCATTGTATGAATACCCGAGAATACATTATCCACCGTATCTGCAGATGAGTAGCATTCTACTTAAGAGTGCAATATCGAGGATTTCAAATCAAAACGAGATCTAGGCTGAAACATTTTTAAGTTGATATTATCCACAGGACCTATGTTCTTACTTCGAAGTGGTAATGTCAGACCAGAGCCAACCACCATAGAGTCCAAGCTGAGGAACCCAAGCAAAAATAATTTTAACCAAGTACATAATCTCCAGGACAAACAGATACCCCATGAACACGATGTAGATCCATCATTACATTTTCATCTGAATAATATACGCCTTCATATAGTTTAACACATTGCCAGAATTCTGCCGGCTCTTCAATAGCTCACACAAATATGCCCATTCCAGCAACCAAAGCTGTTCGGTTTTAAAATTCCCATCTTGTACAAACAACAGCAAGGCTGCATGTCCTCCTAGTCATTCATCACCTGGAAGATGTTGTTTGCATACAGTGTGCATAAACAAGTTTGCTGGAACATTTCAATCTTCTTACCATAAGGGGGAAAAGTAATGATATATTAAGATCTCTGGCCAAGCCAGTCAGCTGGAGTAACTATTGCGCTATGATATGGTGATGGTGCCGCATGGTTGTACAACCCTGCGAATAGAGTTTCGGGTGCATCATAATAGCATATCAACCGTGGTGAAAAAAACAAGTAGCAAACAACTCGGTACAATTCTTGGAATACAACATACCCCCGGAGAGCACAGATTATGGACAGAGGGGAGGAGAAATGCATCCAAGTTCAGGGTTCCTCGAGAATAGCGCGGGAAAGATTCATGGCCAGGGCCAATCTAACAGAGCCTAGGGCTTGAGGTGGCAAGTCTGAGCCACAGAAGTCTGGGTGCAGTTTTGCCATGGATAACTCTTGCAGTTTATTCAATAACAAATTTGTTTCGGACACATTCAACAGAGGCCGATCCCTCCAATTTAGCAATTTAACCTGGAAATGGTACAATAGTAAAAATTCAGTCAGACTTACACTTTCTATATTACAAACTATATTACACTACCGTTACAGGAATGGATAATATCATGTTCTGCTCTAAAGACCTAATAAAACAATCTCATTCTTGAATGTTAGGCCAGGTTACATTTTGATATAACTTATGATTGTAAATTGTTGCTGCAACATAGCCAAAAAAAAAAAAACATCATACAGTAAAATAGCATGACATAAATGGTAGCATCTAATATGATACTTATTCAAATACGAAGTAGATAAACTCCAAGGAATGGGAGACATCCAAATTGCACTAAATACATCACATTTGAAACCACCTAACTCCTTTTGCTGTTCTTCATGATTTTGTCTAAGTAATTGAACTCTATGAATCGAAAAGAAAACCAATATGACTTTTGTTTGTGTTGATTCACAGCGCTTGTCTAAGTTCATATTTTTAGTAGTATTTGTCTTAAGTACATATTAATTGCTTCCCCAAACACAAATAGCAATTTTACAAAACAATATTCTGTGTTACTGAATGTTGTTTTAAAAAATTCTAGATTTATATCATGACAAGTCGGCGTAATCAGTTTAATAACAGATTCAAATTTTCATATTTTATTCTGTGTGTAAGCAATTTGGGAACTGACTCGCGGTTTAAGAAATTTATAACGAAAAAAGTAATTTTCCATTGAAGGGGAAAAATCATGTTGCCCACCATACTGTGTCCTATAAACTAAGTTCCCAGAAAGGTCACTAGAAGAATTTTATAATCTTCAACTTCCCACAAAATTAAATTGGAAATGAGAAGTTCAACTATACATTCCACATGGAAAACCATTTCCTGTTTCCTATTTTTTCCTGTGCACCAGCTCAAGAAATCTTGTTCTCCAATGCACGAAGATAATTCATCTCAAGTTATAATCTTCGTCTCAAGTTCTTTTTCGTAAGATCTAATAGGCACACTAAGCAAATTTTAGGCTAGTGAGCAATTCTGCAGCCTGCAGCATAAATTATTCAATCGAGTATTAATATCCATAACTTCTCATTTGCTTATCAAGAAACTCTCAAACTCAAGATATTGAATTGTGAAAGGCACAATTCATCATTCAAATTCAGGTAGCCTTAACAATTATGAACTTCATAAATTACTTAGTTTTTGTGGGGCCAAGAGCAGTGACATTTTCACAGAATCAAAGGACAAGAAAAAAAATTGCATACATGTACATGATTAGGTATGACTACTGTACCAAGAGACTCACTGAATCATGCAGAAGTGGGAGCCAAAATCTCTGTGGTGTTGAAGGACCTTTCATAAGCTGCAACCAATAGCAAAATTCAATTACATCTAATTCTCAGCTCAGATATAGGTTGTCAAATAAACTAAGTCATGGAAGTTTATTCCTTGATAAAATCCCAACTGCTAATATGTGGTCATTTTTTGTAAAGCAGCAGCAACCTTAAATAATAAGAACAGTCACATAGAAACATGTGGGACCACTTGAGTTAAGCAATGGTTCATTACATAATCTATCCACTGGCAATAATAATGTATAGCCCAGTGTTCGTGCTGTTGTGCATTTACTAAGATAATGGTTAGGAGAAAAAAGAATTACTCTTTGGATAGTAATATGCCCCCCTTAAAATAATTAGACTAATGATTCTAACACAAATTTCCTCATTAATGTCCCAGGAGTAACCATTAAGCATAGACTTTTAGATATTACTTATGAGATAACGAGATAGACTTGTGTAGTTCTGGAAGAATTCAAGCTTCAATCCTTCCCACTCAAATACAATCATACATCATTCGAATACAAGATCCAGTCCGTTGAGGTTGATCTATATTATTTCAAGTATCTATAAATAAAAAATCAAGTATTTTAAATACTTTTTCCACAAGCATCAAGTAGAGAAAAAACAGACAGCATAAATAATGAGTTGGCTAGTTTAACAGTGTAGAACATTTGAAACTTAACAAAATTGATTTGTAGGGCTTTTAAATGTTTCAATCTTGATCAAATGGCCGGATCGAGAATTTGTGTGTCTAAAGATATAGATCTAACCAACTCATTACTTTCAGCCATCCATTTGCGCCGCTTGATGGACGGGCAAAAAGTATTCAAAACACTTAATTTTTGATTTTTTTAGTTACTTTAAATAATATAGCCAACATCAGCGGAGTGGATTTTATATTTGAATGACGGATGTTGGTATTTGAGTGGGAAATATCCGGGCTCGAATCCTTCCGGAACTACACAAGTCTATCTCATGAGATAACACTCCATCATCATTTGACGATAACATCATTCCCTTCTGTAGATTTAGACAAGTGAAGAATGCATCGTTTCGGATGTCATGTTCACCTGTAAAGCTAGCCATTTAGGTTTTATAACTTCAAAGAATCACAAGGACATTTTTTCCTTTTCTTTTCCATTTCTTTTTTGCCAGAAGGATTTTGCATATTTAATAGTTGTACACGATGGATAAATTGGATAGCAATCAGATCAGGTGGAGACATTATCGGGTTGAACCCTCGTACATTGTTTTAAATATCAGCCAATATACTGGTATATCAGATGGTATACCGATTTATCCAAAATGATATGATAAGTGCATAAAATGTACCGGATATCATTTTGGACCGATATGAGCCGATATATCACCACGTGGCCGATATATCGGCCGATATCCGAGATGAAATATCCAATATATCGATCAATATAGTTACTTATTTGGATAATTATTTTTTTTGCTTAAGAAATTATTTTATTTTATTCTATGTTTATTGTGGTATTTCAATGATATTTTTATTTGATGTTTGGATAATAACTTATTTATTTTAATAATGTCTTATATGTATTGACTATTGATATATCAACCGGTAGTTAGTACCATATTGCGATATATCACCGTAATCGGTATCCGGTATATAATTTTGTCGACTGATATATCATCGATGTCCGGTATTTAAAACACTACTACTCGTATGGCTGAACCCAGGGCTGAGATTTTCAGGGTAGGTGGGGGCACTCTAACAGGTCAAGTTAAAGTTTTACTCCAGAGGAAAACCGAATAATTATGGTATACAATTAACTAATACTAAGTTTAATTATTTGTATTTTCTCACTTCTTTTGCTATGTTATATTAAACATATCCACTTGTAACTTTCTTATCAAGAATTTCTGATAGAAATTAACTGTTTAATATTAACTTACTTTTACAAAGTGTAGATAAACGATTATTTTAAGAGGATCGGAAAAAATGATAGTTACTTTCTCATGTAAAGACATATGGGACGGCCACCATCTTTTACAGGCTAGGTCAATTTATTATTTCATTTAAACAAATAACAAGCACACGCTCAGTTTCCTTATTCAACACATTCTCAAACGTCATGTCATGTAGAGTTAGGTTCTAAAGTGGGTTACATATTTATCGTGTTGGAATACATGATAGATTAAAAAGAGACACCTATACAAAATGGGACACACATGAGAGGGGCATGCTCCCCTCCACCACACCCTCACCCCACCCTGTCCCCACCAAAATACATGTAGCACTGCCGACAAGGTTGCACTAGTATGAGTGCAGGGTACAAGTACATGGATAAGTTAAATTCAAAAAAATTCATAATATGGTACATCTTTGGATACAGCAACAAAAGTTATCACATACAAAATATATATGTGTGTGTGTGTGTGTATATGTATGTGTGTATATATGTATGTGTGTGTGTGTGTGTGTGTGTGTGTGTGTGTGTGTGTGTGTGTATATATATATATATGTATGTATAGTTGTTTTGATAAAAGATATGGAGAGTTCTTGATGTAACTTTTAATGTCAAGGGAGCTTTGATTAATTTTGGAAAGGCAGGGTTCAAAAATATAAGGGTGTTTCTGATCTATAACCCCCCACCCAAACAAAAAACCAAAAAAAATCATACTTAGATATTACTAATTTGAACTAACAAATCTTCTGAGTCTAGAAATTTATCCCTCATTATTATTGTTAAAGAATGAAAAAAATATTCTTTTATTTCTTGTTAAAATGCCTAATATTTAAAAATGACTAATCTACCCTCTCTACTATTACTCTCCAATTCTAACGTTAACACTTCCCTAATGCTAACCACAACCCAACATAATGCAATCCAACCAGACAATCCTACTACCTGAACACCCTAACCCTTCCATCTCCAATCCTATAGCGAAGAGATGAAGGATACAAAGTGGTGAAGAAATCATGTGGTGACATTTGTAGGTCTAAGGGCAGAGTGAGAGCATAAAGAGGAGAAGAAAGGGAAGAAGAACGAAGTGAGAAGAAAACGAGAATATGATTTTGGGTTTAGGGGAATCTTGTGTTGGGTTAGGAAGAGGAAGAAGAGGACTGGAGGAGAAGAGGCGAAAAGAATTTTTTTTTTTTTGTTGGGGGGGGGGGGGGGGGGGTGGGGGGGGGGTGTAGGGTATAATGATTGGTCCAGAATCCCACAGAAGGGGTAAATTTCCAAGATTCTGAAGATTTGAAGGGTAAGTTAGCAATATCTACGATTTGGAAGGTATTTTTCTAAATTAAGTATGATAGATTTGGGATATACATGTCCACAAAAAAAACATGATAATTCAACAATGTAATATATAATAATAAGCATGTACATTTTAAATTACCTACTTAACTTTATCTTCACTTCTTTTCCCAAAGCTTTGCTGCGATTATTGTTGGCAGCATAGACGAAGGCAACAACCTCTCTCTCTCCATATACGCAAATGAACATGGACTTTAGGAAAGGGTTTTCTCTAAACCCCATCTGTTCCCCCTTCAATTTTGAAGAAATACTAGTTTGATTTGCTGTCCCCCTGGCTATCTAAATCAGGAAGCTTCCGATTCTAATGTTAATTGAGATGCCCCCCCCCCCCCCCCCCCCCCACACCCACACACACCCACCCACCCACCCCCAAAACCCAAACCCAAAACACACACACCCACCCACCCACCCCATTCTTGCATATTGGTGCTATAATATTGGATATAGGATATTACAGGATTATACTGGTACTCCAAAATCAGAACTAAAACTTGTCAACTTATATGCTAAGTTTATGTCTAGAGAGTCCAAACCAAACAAACAAATCAGCTAAAATGATCATGGTGGGCAATGATCTCCTTGATTAGATTGAAAGGGAGGAATAGAAACATCTCAATAAGAAGGCATTGAAATCAGTAAGTTCAATAAAATAAAATCTAGAACAAGAACAAGTGCAACCATGAGACATTAGGGTTTATTATCAACCAGATATAGGGGGAAATAGAGGTTTAGAGATGTAGGAAGAAGAGAGAAAGGTGCACCAGTTAGGAATCGCTCGATCATAGATACAGGTGCTTCGAAGAAAACCAAAATGAATTGGGCTCAGATCGTAAAGAAATTAAGGAAATGCCCTCAATAGGACTGCATGGAGGGGATTAAACCATATAACCAACCAAAAGAAGAATGGGGAGAAGCGGTTTCATTCATTTGTCATTGACAGTAACGGAAAGACCTGCTTAGCCAGGTACTTAGGTACGCAGACTCTGGTACAATCAGATTACATCAACACGCTGAACTAGGTACACAAAGTGAAGAGAAGATCTGCTGCCAAAAGAAGTCGTACAGCCAAACAACACACTGAACTTGGTAAGCAAGTCTAAGAGCAGTAAATATGAGTGCCACAATACCAAAAAAAATGAAAAATGAAAAAATAATAATAAAATAAAAGATAGCCATACTTGTATAAGTGATACCACAGTCTGCCGAGCGGCATCAGTAGCCCTTCCATCTCGTACCTGCTGAAGAGATCTCTTAAAATCCCGATACCTGTCAAAGATTTGAGAATTTTTAGTAGTTTGAAAATTAAATGTCATATTAAAGAAACTATATCTTGAACTTAAAGCTAAGATTGAGAAAAGTAAGAGCAAGATGCAGTACTTGTGAAGAAACTCAAGGCCTCCTGCATTCCCAACTTCTGAACCAAGCAACTCAATTAAACCTTCCCACTGCTGCAAGATGGAAACACAAGTCGAACCATTTTAGGATAAATTTGTGGACATTCTTGACAACCATTAAATGATTCAAAATACTAATCTCAGTCATAGTCCAATCTGCTAGACCTATAAAAAGGAAATAAATCCCAAAAAGAAAAAGAATACAAAGAAGAACACACAGCACCTTAAAACTGTCATCAGATACCGACTTTCCAATGAATTCAAACAATTGTTGAGCAATTCTATTAAGTCTAACTTCATCCCGAGCTTGCTGAAGCCAGTAAACTCCAGAACCTTTCCTACCATGCTTCCAGTTGTACATGCCAGCAATCTGTCCAATTAATTCGAATTCACATCACATGCAACTTTATGTTACTAGTAAATTAAGCTCTAAAGGAACAGGGCATCAAACCTTCAAACCTTAACTTTCCTTTAACTGATATTTAAAAGACTATAAAGCATTCTTCAGAGTATTACTAAAAGAAAATTAAATAATGCCTGAAGTCACAACTATACCTTCATTACATTCGAACTGATGTTATCAAGTTCATACAGACGGCAAATCTCTAAATTCTGTTAAAAAAATACAAGATGGATTATCTCAAGACATGAGCATACATCAAAATTGCATCAAATATAAATAAAAACATACAGATATAAAAAAAATTTATGAGAAATGTAAATTACTTCAAATGAGCTGAAGTCTAATCACCTTGAGTATCATTTGGTAGTGTTGCACAGGCTGCTTGTAGAGTAAATTCTCTAACAACCTAGTCCTTGCTTTGGGCATGAAGCCAAATATGTAGGTGCAATCTGAAAATGGAAAACATGTAAAAATTAGCTGATTGTAGTAAAATAGGGCGAATTCTGTCAAGGCAATCATCAGTGTGTTTATGATGAAGGTCTATTATGTTTCCAACTTCCATCAAGGCAATCATCATCATGTCGTGATTTAAGCCTTGGAAAACAGTAATGACGATCGCATAAGATTAATACATTGTTATTGTGCAATAATGTTTTCTATATGTCCACTTATAAGTAAACTATTTAAAAAACAACCAGATATTTTGCTCTTTGACCCTCAGAATTTGGTTATTTATTCATGCAGCAGAAGTGTTGTCTATTTCATTTTCTGTGTATAATTTTTCTTTTTTGTGCCTTGAGACAAATATGTTTATGATCTAACAAAACAATCAAAGTAAAATCATTGGAAATCAGCTACAGAAATATTAAGATCCTTCAAATCATGGGGGCATTCTAAAAGTAAGTTTGTTTACAAATGATTAAAACTCACTTGCCAAGTCAAAGGATGAGAAGACAAAACTTGAGCATATACAAGCCGATGCAGTTCATCTATGCTGATACCTCCTAAGCTATATCTTTCTTCATGTAACAGAATGTCAGCTTGATCATTCTCAGCTGTCAACAATTCTGTGGCATGTGTAACCATCCTAATTGGACAGAAACACAAGATGCTGGTAAGAAGATCAAGGCAATGCAGAACCTAATTTTCATGCAAATAAACAAGAGAAGTAGAAATTTGAAAGCTCACCAGGGTCCAAATGTTTTTGAGCATTCAGCCACAACAACCTAAAGGAGAAAGGAGCAGTATTATATACATTTAAGTAGTGAAATTGTATTGTGTATGCATTGTCCGAGGGATTAATGCATTAATAGGAATAGAAGTAGAAAAGAGTATAATCCACCTCAGTATTATCTCCAAGAATACCAAGTAGAATGTCCATCAGACCACTAAAGTTGCTGTTTGGTTTCAACTGCATACATTTCTGAGCCAAACTCTGCATCCCTTCTAAACTCTGAGGAAATGAATAATTCATGGCAAATCAAAGCTTTAGGATGGATAAAGGTATACAATGGAAGCTTCAGCACTAAGGGGGGGAATCTGCAATCAGAGTTGCAGTCTATCTAATCAACTTTTGCTACATGCTATAATAATAAAACCCTTTTTCTATGAAATGATCAACCTGTTTAGAAGGAGAATAAATATAACAAAACAATGCCACTATCTATCTTTTCACGGATTACTCATGTTCTGGAGACTCTTGGATAGAACTTAACTATGCATTAGAGGAAAGTAATAGGAATCTGCATTTCAACATAATTACAAAGTTAAATCACACCATACTCTACTAAAAGTTATCTCCTTTGTTATACTACTAACTAGCATATCCATTTTACTGCCTAAAATCTATGTTCTGGCATACTTATTGGCTTCGGTGAACATGCCATCTCAAACAATCAAACCTTGTTTACACTTTACAATTAAAAAAATAAAATAAAAATTACATATTTAAATTTCCAAAAAATATAGTAATTTACATTTTACTTGGCAGCATATGATGGGCAAAGAAATCTTAATGCTTCCGAAGAGAACTGATTCCAATTTTGAACTATAGTACGTCATTTTGCAAGGTGATGCGGGTGAAACCACCACAAATTTAATTAGAAAGTATAAATGGAAAATAACAGAGCTCGACCGTTGGTAAGGATGATTAACATAATACAAATATCCAAAATAGTGAACTATAAAAGCAAAACATTAAAATACAGAATTTAACATGGAATTGAAACTCTGCTGTTTTAACGCTTAGCCAAAATGTGTCATTGCATATGGACAATACTCCCTGTCACCTTGCAATGTTGAAATTAAAATTTTTACACCTCTATGAATGTGCATATGTTTTACATTGGCATCCCTTTTTTAGGATAAACGGTCTGTAAAAAGAAAGGAAAATCAAAACTAAACCTCTCAAAATAATATATATTATACAGTTAATATGCCGCAAGCATTGGACACTCTATGAGTGGGTGGGACACTCCTGTCCAGGGAACAATTTCTAATGCCGAAACCCTATCATATTGGAAAAAAGAATAGGAAACAATCTTAATACTTTTACGACACCATGTTCATACTTTTTAATAAAAAAATTGGAGAATAACTTACACCTAAGAAAACTTTTTTACATAAGTTGCTCGCATTTATTTGAAATATTCGGATTTTCAAAATCCTTGTTGATTAAAGAATATACATTAAGAATACACATATACAATTACATTAAACTAAGAGTTACATTCAATGAGATTTTCTATCTTTTTCAAGTTACAAGGACGATTATTTCTTTATATAACTTATCTCTTGCATTTTTTTAATAGAAGTTTCTAAATTAGCTTAAAGAGCTTGCTATAATTTTAATGTTGAAACATATGGAAGTGGGATAATATATACACATGTTTCATGTTTCTATGGGTCTATGTATTTTGTATTTGTGTCTGCCTTGGATCTTGCTTTCGTGTTCTGTCTTGATAACTATACATGTATTTCTCCTATCGTACTTATTCTCCACATATTCTTCAATCACTTCCGTCCTCTAATATTATCTTCAATCTTTCTCTCTAATGATTAGTATTTTTCCACTATGAGTGTCCATCCACAAATGGATAAAAGAGATTCACTCATTCAAACGAGAACCCAAGTGGAATCCTTCTAGGAAGAGGATATCCACATCTATTGTAAATAGATTCTAATTGGAGATAAATCCAAAGCAAGGAGATTGGACTGCGAAGGGATATGGCTTGACGTAAGTCTTTCATTTAAATTTTCTTACATTATTGGTATCAGAGCCATGATTTATTTGATCCTTATCTCTTGCTTAATTGAAATAATTTGAATTTCTTTCTTTTCATGGCTGGATTTATCTTTATGATTTTCTACATTAACGGATATAGATAGAGATTATTTAAAAAATTGAAATATAATTTTTTTATTTCTTTCGGTTATCTCTCTGAAGATTTTACATGCACTCTGTGGATATTTTTTATGCACTCGACTCTAAGAAGATTTGTTGTGATCCAAAGAAAGCTTTATTGCGATTTATATTGGATAGCAGATTCTTTTTAGAATGTTTGTTGGATTTTATCTCATTAGTAGCTCGAGAATAAAGATAAATACAATTAGCATTTAGCTGGAAATTTGACTTGGCCTTCTATAAGAACACTGAACACTTGATAAAACAAAATTATACCAAATAATTAATTCTGTTTAGATTCTGGGTGTATTGTTAATATTCTAGAAAATTTATGCAAATACAGCTTTACATTCTGTGAATGTTTTGAAAAGAAATTGCAAAATGGACTTGATATAAATAAAAAAAAGAGTCCAAAGACCTTTCTGCAATTATGTGAAATTCAGTATTTACAGTAAGTCCAAACTAGTATAGTAGAACCCCTCTGAATTAATATTCTTGGGACCCACCCTTGAGTATTAATTTAGAGGGTTATTAATTTGAAATGTTTTACCTTGTAAATTATTATTTTGTCCTAAAAAAATGTGTCTGTTTAATGTTCACGTCCTTCAAACTCCTCCAATGGCTCTATAGCATTTAACCTTCTTAAAATCTCACTTTAGTTGGTAAGCTCCTTTAAAATCTTCTAGCAAATATATCTTATCACAAGTAAGACTGTTGAAATGCTAAATTTAGTTGAAACTTTTTGGCTACAACAAGAAGATGATTATAATTTCTTGAGGACAATTCAAAAGATGAATTATGAAGTCAAAAATATCAAACATGGTGGCCTTGTGCAAACTAGCATCATAAAGTACTTTTCTAATTCTTGAATATTGTATGTAATATATTTTATACTTTTATGAAATTATTAATTATGCAAAAGTCGGGAGCAAAATTTTACAGTAGGTTTCAATAAAAATTATTAATTATTATGATATAATGATTTATTAATTTGTTACACAGGCTCGAGTCGGGACCGAGATTTTTTTATTAATTTAGAGAGGTTATTAATCTAGAGGAGATTAATTTATAGGGGTTCTACTGTATCAGGACCCTTTTTGCAACTCTACAGAAATTTAGAATTTATAAAATCAGTCCAGAAACAGTTAATATTGCAATTCAGGGGTTGTTTGTAACAAAAAAGAAATTATTATGCAAATGACTGTTAAATACCCAATATTCATGTTTTCTTGTTGAAATTGCCCTGAAATTATTTATACTACTTGCATTATATGTTATAATCATGCTAATTTCATGCTTTGCAAATTTATGTGGATGCATTGCATGAATTTTTGAGCATTATATCTGTATTGATTATGCAAAATTATTTAATTATTTGCATATTTGCTTATATGCCTTATGATGTAACGCATAAAAGATGTTGCCATTATTTAGACAGTAAATTATTGAATTTAGAATGATTGGTATAATCACCAAAGTAATCCTAAGCATGATAAATTTAGTAATTTAGACTTTATAAAGTATGATTAATTCAAAAATAAATAAATAAATTCAGTAATTTAGACCGTGTAAAGTATGATTAATTCATAAATAAATGGTACTAAATTGTGCATAAGTTATTGAAATGTTATGTACTTCTCAAAGAAGGATATATCGTGTTTGATACTGAGGTAGAATGAAATATTAAGAATGTTTATTGATACAAATAGAATATTGTGTCCAAAGACAATGTATATTTGCAATTTAATAAACATGGCTCAATAGTTCCATCGATGATATATTTTATCATTTGGTGACATAGCCTCTAGAATGTTATAATACTCGCCCAAAGGAAAGACTATAATAATTCCCTAGGCATCTCCATCCAAGTAGATCATAAAGGACCTTACATTGACTTTGAATCAAATTTGTCGTGTAGTGTGGTTATAATGTGAGCATTTATTTATTTACATGCAGTTGTTTCTCCTGGTATAGCATGTGATAACAATCATATTATGTTTTTAAATGGGTCCGATTTTGAGGAATGGAAGGAAAGAACAATGTTTACATTAGACTTTCCGAGTGGAGGAACCTACTCCACCTACAATGGAAAGTACTGTTACAGCCCAAAAAAATCTAAACATTGAGAATAAACACCCAAAAAATCTAAACTTGAGAACAATAAGGAGGAGATCACCGAGTTCTTGCTCCGAACATTTTGACAAGTTTTGCCTAATAATTTAGTTTTTGACCTGTGATACAATTATAGAGGGAACGATTCACAAATCAGACCCTTAACCTCACAGTAATAGTGACCGCTTCTCCAGTAACATAAAGGAAAAATCATCTCAACAGTCTAGAAACTTTCAACTATATCACAATTTGCACAATGAGAACCGCTATTACATAACTAGCCTTGATAACCAACTAAAGGTAATTCTCAACATTACATAAGTTCAAGCCACATGATATATATTACAACCCAAAATATACAGTATTTAGGAGACTATAATATAGTTTGCACAAGTTATCTCGGACTACAAAATAGTTCACACAACTTTTCTCCTTCTTCCTTACTCCTATTATATGCACCAACAAATAAAAATATGAACTTGATGGAACAATTAGATGAAGGGAAGGAAAAAGAAAAATTAAAAGAAGGGTTACTTACATACTCTTATTTCCTAACTTCTTTCCATCTTCACTATAGGATTTTTTTTTTTTTTTTTGGCAAGCAAGCGGGAGATATAAAAATTTTGTATGAAGAGTTTGTAAGACAATAATTTGGTCATGTGCGACATAGACCTACAGATGCGCCAGTCCGGTGAGTAGAGCTTATCAACTTAGGGCAAGTAAAAAGAGCGAAGGGGAGACCCAAAAAAACATGGTTCGAGGTGATACGATAAGATATAGAAGCTAAAGGTCTTAATGAAGGCATATTGCTCGATAGGAATGAGTGAAGAAATCTAATCCATGTACCCGAACCAGCGTAATTCTCTTTTTATTCATGTAGCCTACCCCAAATATCTGGGATAAATGGCTTAGTTGTTGTTGTATGAAGAGTTTGTAAGAAGAAAAGGATGAATAAGAGAAAAGATGAGTTTATATAGCCTCTCATGAAGCATAAGGCCTTGACACCTAGTTAGCTAGGTGTCTCTCCTTAAATCTCCTTTGATTCTCACGAAAACTAGGTGTTCATCCTTAAATCTTTCTCAACTCTCACGAAGACATATGTACTCCCCCTCATAAGGCTAAACCTTAATCTTAACTTAATTTAGCATATAATTATATTTAGCAACATTTTTCAGATATGTATAAATATGTATATGACATATTCTTTCCTTGTATATATATTATTATGTGTGTGTGTGTTTTTTAATATGTATACACCAATATTCACCCCTTTCTTTTATATTCTTTTTAGGATCATTATTGAATATGAGAGGGGATTTAAATTCTCCTTTATTGCCAAAATTTCTTAATTTTATAGTTATAACTTTTTGTATTTCCTTTAACTCAATTTGAAGTTGAATTAAACAAATAAATATACTTCGGGCATTACAATTTCTATCCCCCTCAAAAAAAGGTTTCGTACTCGATACCGGCATACCTTATAGAATATGTGTGTGTACTTTAGCGCATTTCTTCCTCTGGTTCCCAAGTGGCTTTCTCGATTCCTTGATTTCTCCATAGAACTTTCACAAAAATATTGACCTTTACCTCAGTCTTTTCCTTGCGAACTAGTATTTGCACCAGCCTCTCCACATAGGACAAGTCATCTTCAATTTACAGTGGTTGATAAGATATAATACACCGAGTGTTTGGTATGTACTTCTTTAGTCTCAAGACATGAAACACATCATTGATATTGGATAACTCTGGAGGTAAGGCAAAGCGGTATGCCTCTCGTCCAATTCTTTCTAGAATCTTAAATGGACCTATATATTGGGGGCTTAACTTTCCCTTCCTACCGATTTTCACAATTCCTTTCAATGGTGCAACTTTCAGGATGATATAATCACCAACTTGAACTCCTAGTCTCTTACCTGCATAGATCTTTTGCCGACTGTGGGCTATGAGAAATCTATGACGGATTTGTCTTATTTTCTCTGTAATTTCTTTGACTAGATCTGGACCCATAAGTTGACGATCTTCTACTTCTTCTCAACAAATAGGTGATCGACATCTTCTCCCATACAAGGCCTCAAAAGGTGGCATGCATATGCTGGATCGGTAACTATTGTTATATGCAAACTCAATCAACGACAAATGTTTGTCCCAGCTACCCCCTAAATCTAGCAAGCACACAAGACCGATGCATATCATCCAGAATTTGAATTGTTCTCTCTGAGTATACATGAGTATGACAGTGTGCTACAATGCTAAATTGTAACTTGGTTCCCATGGCTTTTTGTAAACTCTCCCAAAATCTTAATCTAAATCGAGGTCCCGTCTCATGTAATGGTTTTGGACACACCATGAAACTTAACTATTTCTTGTATATACATGTGTCTTCATGAGAATTAAGAAAGATTTAGGAATGGACACCAAGTCTTCATTAGAACCAAGGGAGACTTAGGGAGGAACACCTAGCTAACTAGATGTCAAGGTCTTAGGCTTTATGAGAGGCTATATAAACTATCTCCTCTCTCATTCACTCTTTTTTCTTACAAACTCTTCATACAAAATTTTTATAACTCCCTCTTGCTTGCCTAAAAATATCAAGAAGAAAAAGTAGCAATGAAGATAGGAAGTTGAAAGAAATTAGGAAACAAGATCATGCAAGTAACCTTTCTATTAATTTTCCTTTTTCCCTCATTCCATCTAATTGTTCGATCAAATTCATATTTTTACTTGCTGATGCGTATAATAGAAGCAAGGAAGAAGTGAAAGGAGAAAAGATTGTAGCAATAATAAGGATTTGTCGGAGTTTGTATAAAGTTTGAGTAGGTAATTTGACTCAAAACCGCATCTTTCTCCTTTTACACATATATAGTTAGCACATTAAGAAAAGAAATTGTAGTAAGTGGGCTTATTATAGAATAATAAAGTCAAAACTCAAACTTAGTATAAGATTAAAATTGATGGATTGTATATATAGAAATCAAAAGAGAAGTAATTAGTGGTTAATATGGTTGTGCAGAATTCTGCATAACTACAAAGTTTTTGTTTACCTCGAACATCAAATTAAAGTTAAAATAATCATGTTATGTACCATTGGAAAGCTAAGAAAGTCTACTTCCCAATGAATCTAATCATAACTTAATATGAAGTCAGTAAAAAAATTATAAATGATTCATTACAAACTAGTAAAAAATTGTCGGAGGCTGAGAAAATTAGGAGGGATATATATTCGATTAAAAAGAAAATATAAGTAACAAAAAAATGATTCTTAAAGTTCTATATAGCCTACTATATAAGTGGAATCTATAATTATGTTTCTAAATCACGTAAGATATCAAGAAAAGGAAGGGGACTCGATCAAGTGCATGAAACTTAGCTATAAAAGGTAAGTTAGTGTCGATTTTGTTCTTCTCCTTTGTGGTCAATAACATGACTACCTATGTGGTCATACATGAAAACATATACAAATATATATATATATATACACACACAAATATACAAATATATATATATAGAGAGAGAGAGGTCTTCGTGTGAGAAACTTTCTCACACGAAGACCGTGAGAAAACTATATAAGAGCGATCATGTGAATGATCCAAACCGTTCATATTAATTTACATACTTTATTTAAGCTACCAATAAAAAATCACGCGATTCCGTGCTTTTTTACCCATGCAACAAGTGGTTACAAAACATACGTTATATTCACCGTAGAATAAATATGTCATTTGCTGCATGGGTAAAAAAGCTCGGAATCGCGTGATTTTTTATTAGTAACCTAATTAGAGTATATAGATCAAGATGAACGGTTCGGATCATTCACAAAATAGCTCCTATATGGTTTTCTCACGAAGCTTATTTTGAGAAAGTTTCTCATTTGAAAATTTTCATATATATATATATATATATATATATATATATATATATATATATATATATATATATATATATATATATATATATGAAACACCAAATTTTGTAGTTACTTTGTGGTTATAATGGAACACATATTTTTTCCTTCTTGCCAAACACAACTAGATATAACTTGCTCTTGATAGATACACATGTCCTGTTTGCTTATTAGTTTCTTCTCATATGGCCAATAATATTTGAGCATGATAGCATTCAATGAAATGTTTCACTTCTCATGTTCGTTGGTTTTATTTGCTTATATAGACCTTTAATGTTCAACATTTGAAGTATATTTATACATTCATGTCGTTATATATGTATCTTATACGGTAATGAGATTAATTATCGTTTGACACTTCTTACTGGGCTAGTAGCTCACCACCCGTGACCTGTGTGTGGCTGCAATTACATTGCCGGAGCTGGAAAAGAAAATAGTGTCATCCAAGATTAGGCTTTGCACGACGACTTCAGACTAGAAGCTCTCTCTTTTGGTGTTCTTAGTCTGAGATAGTTGCGCAGAAGGGAGAAATTGAATCATCTTAGACTATTGCTTATTAAGACTCATGTGACTAAGAATATTCGAAGGTCCATTTCCACTAGAATAACTGAAGAATTCTGGATGCAATTGAGCAACAATTTATCAATTTTGACAATTCCAAGGCAAGTACCTTAATGACTAAACTGACAACAATGAAGTATAAGGGCCAGGGAAGTGTCCCTGAGCATGGAGATGAAAACATTGCCTCTCAATTACAAGACATTCAAGTTGCCTTTTCTGAGAGCTTCCTTATTCACCTTATACTTGTCTCACTGCCCACTCATATTAATCTCAATAAGGTCTCCTACAACACAAACAAGGATAAGTGGATGTGATGTAATACGGGAAGGGGGAAGAAAGAGGGAAGAAATTGGGATTTTGAGGGGATAAAGATGAATTCGAGCTTCAGCACCCTAGAGATCTCCCTCTCACTCCACAAATCACCATGCAAAGATTAAATTTGTAAAGAATATCACCATGCTTTCACAAAAAGGGGTTTAAATTAATTCATCATCGTCTGAATAATCAATTACAACTCTTGACCTTATATAGGCTCCTACGAAGAAGGCTTCTCCATCATAACCGACGTGGAACAAAAGAAATACACTAAATTAAATAAAATAATTAAAAAATGCTAAATAATAGCTAGAGAGATCCACATCATTCTCCCCAGCTTAAAATCATTCATCTCTGGTGAATGCAATGGTGACAGGTAACAGACACGACTGGGTAGAACTGTACATCTCGCATCAATCAGACCAAGGTGGTGGCCGGAGAAGCAGCACTGATGCATCATGCATGAGCCACGGTGGTGGAGGTGAAACTGGCTTCCGTGACAGATTGATTGCAATTAGAGGTAGCTCGAGTAAGATAAATGCAGTAAAACAACTCAAATCAGCTCCGCTGAAAACTAAACCGCATACCAAGACGCCAAACTCCTGTGAACCTGTCTCATTTAGAAGGATCTGCAACAGATCGTACATGTCAGGCGGCTTCATGGATAAAAGAGCCTCTTAGCTGGCGAAGACGGCAATAGTTCAATGATAGGCTCCACCAGAAGATCTATAAGGACCTCAATAAAAGACTCCCACATCTGGTTCTGGATCCGGCTCATCAATTTGGATCTAGCTCATCAACAATTTCTGACTCCGGCTCTGCCTCAGCCTCATCAACAACTTCTGATTCTTTAACATCATCACGCTAGTGATGTGTTTTGACTCTCGCCTCGTGACTCTATCCTCTTTAATGTGGAATTGCAATCCCAAGCTAGTCTAAGGATGAGGTCAAGTTTCTCTAACATGCGGTCGAGATTCTCTTCCATGTCGGCTCTAAGGCTCAGTTACGAACCAAACGCTTCGAACAAAACTCAAATCGGACTCCGAATGGGTCCTGAAATATTGTTGGGCTGATGTGGTATTGTACCGGCACCAAACAGGAGCCCGTGGAGATCTGATCTGCTACTCAAAAGCTGTGAAATCTTCCTAACAATTCAAGACTCCGCTACGGATCCAACGCCTCAGACGAAACTCAAATCGAACTCCGAATAGGCCAGAAACGGGCTCTGGAACATCGATGTACTACTGTGAACATTGGCAGCTCAGGTGAGCTGAAGTGCTGATGTCAGCAGCGGCTCACGGCTTGGCACTCGGCGCGGCTCGAGAGGCGGCTCTGGGGCTTGGGTCGGCTCGGGTTGAGCCGCTGACGTCAACTCTAAGCTGCTGACGTCATCACGGCTTGGGTCGGCTTTGCGGGTCGGATTCGAGTTGGGTCGGTTTGGGTTAGATTGAATCCACTTGATATCCAGGTTTCAATTAAACCCGTTTGATGATGGATTCAACTTAAACTCGCTTTGGAACTCGAAACCCACTTCACTTCTCTTTCTCGATCGTTCTGGCTGCGACTTGGTGATGGCGGGCGACGAAACTACAGATCTTCACGGCGAGGAGGTTACGGCGACGGTGACAGAGATGAGGTCTGGCGGTGGTGGCGTTGCAATCGTCGATGTGGCGAGGTGGTTGGAAGGTGTCGACACAACGAAGATCTGGAGAGGGGGATGGCGGGGAGACCTGGACGCCGACGATGTCGTTGGAGGGAGATGGAGACGATGTTGGCGGTGGCGTTAGCCGGCGGAGGCGGCTGTCGTGGCAGGTGAAGGTCGCGATGAGGAGAGATCTGATGAAGTCGAGGGCAAAGGCCGGCGACGAGAGCGGCGCTGGTAATCTGGTGGGCTGGTGTTTTGAAGAACAAAGAAGACGAACAATGAAGTCTTTGATTTTCATTTTTTGTGTGAATGGGGAGATTTTTGTGAAAGTAGAAAATATCAGGAATTTTAGCTCTGATATCAAGTTGATGTAATACAGAAAGGGAAAAACGAGGGAACAAATTAAGGTTTTGAGGGATAAAGATGAATTCGGCCATCAGAACCCGAGAAATCTCTCTACTACTCTGTACATCACCATGCAAATATTAAATTTGTAAAGCAAATTACTATGCTTCCACAAAAAAGGGGTCTAATTAATTCATCATCATCTGAATAATCAAACTACAACTTTTGGACTAATAGGCCCCTACGAAGAAGATTTCCCCATCATAGCCGATGTGGGACTAAAAAAACACACTTAAAAAAATAAAACAACTATAAAGACTACTAAATAATAGCTAGAGTGATTCCCATTAGGATGGTTAATGATTTACATGTCGTGTGAGTGAAGAGATTAGGAAGTGAGAACGTGCAATCTGCACATTTGTCTTCTCAAGCAGGACAAAGTGAGCATAGAGGGAAAGACAAGGTAAATTCTTGGAAGAAGAAAAAGGGTGTGTCTGAGAGAACCTCCCAACTCAAGGATAATAGGGTCGCCATTAAATGTTTCTTCTATCAAAAGAAAGGAAATAGGAAACATGACTGCATAAAGTACAAATGGTTGGAGAAGGTAGGAAAACTTTCATTTGTTGCACATGAATATCATTTAAGTAATGTTCCTTTGAACAGCTGGTGGATTGATTCGAGTGCCAGAGTTCATATTGCCAATATTGTGTAGGACTTTATGAACCAAAGGGAGCCAACTGAACATTAGCAAAGCATGTTATCAGGAAACAAGATGCGTTCACACATGAAGGCAATTGGAACCTGTAGGGTTGTTCTGGGAACAGGTTAAATGTCATTTGCAGCAATTGGCAAGGCTGGAGATGCACCGAATGAGGCTGCAACTGCTGATTGTAAATCAACACTACTCGCACGCACACAAACATACAGAAAACCTTTACTTTATTTTTAAAATTGTAAAACAATAAATAAGTTTTGAAAAATAATTTTCATTTTCTAACAATGATTTTTGAGTAATTGTTACTTGTTAGTTTGGTACTCTAAATAAACCGATGATTGATCGTTGATAAACTTGTAGGGTCCTCTTGTTAGCATTGTTTTTAAAAGTTATGTTTAATATAGTTCATTCCATGGTTAATCATCATACTCATACAATAAAATTGTCATCAGCAGTCATTTCATTCAGTTATATGCATTTATGGAACTTTAGAAATTCTAAATATATTCCCTAATTTGCTGTATTTTTCTATATATTTTTGGCATTTCTTTATTTTTATGTATTTCCATAATTTTCCTTTATTCTTTAGGTTTCTCATGCTAGAAAAAAATATGACAACCCTAGGGCTGTCTATTCCCTTGATATAGACTATAGACATTCATCAATCTAGAAGATAACTTGTGAAGGAAAACCAATTGCATAAAGCTATGGAGTAAATACCTTTGTGGCATAGCAACAAAAAAATTATTCTGCTGTACAAAAGAAATTTTCAAAATACTTAATTTTTTTTATTAAAAAGTCTGGAATGAGCTTGCCATTGCAAGTTTCAGAAGCTGTCAGTATCACCACAATCCCTACCAACATGTCTATACCAGTAGATAAAATTTTATGGTAAGTAATAAGAGCGGCAGCTCTTTGTGGAGTATATACCATTCAGGTCTCCTGAGGTAAGCAATGCCAATTTTGTTAATGCTTGGATTGTTCAGCTAGCACATTAACTTTTTTTATTCTGTTAGTATATTAATGAAGCTTCCTGTACTCTGACCAACTGATACTACAAAAGAGCAAAATAACCTGAGTCATTTTTGTAATAGCTTACCACAGTGAACGGTCTCATGTAAAGTAAGTGCGAGATACACAACTCCATCCAGTGATTAGTTGCAACAGTAATTTTCTTTAGGTTCCCCAACATAATCTGTAACAAATTCTTCAGGCCCTCCCGAGTTTGGTGGTGACCACACTGAACCCAGAATGCACTGCAGTCTAGTTTAGCTATATGGCCACGCCATTTCTCCCATGCCTGAGAATAATACAAAAAGGTTATTATTTAATACAAACTAAAGAGGATATTTACAAAATATACAATCATACCTTGATAAAGTCTGACTTAGTTTTATAGCATTGACCTAATTTTCCTGTGGGCAAATCAGGACGCATACGTGGCATTGTTGAGACTAGTACAGCAACAGCCTCTACCAGCCCATTTTCTGTCTGTAAGCATACAGAGTCAGCATAATATAAACAATAACTACATGCCCTGAAATGAAATCGACAGCTTAACTTGTACAATGACTATACATCTTCATTCAAGGCTAAAAATCACACTGTGGTGAAGGGAAAACTTTTTTAGAAAAACCAATGTTCTAAAAAACATTTTAATTGGACGCTTAAAGGTCGCTTAATCATTATCGGGAGGAAAACGCATACAAAATCGGAAAAATCTCCCAATCTAAGCGGACAAGCATTTAAAACGCTTAATCAACAATTAAACATTTAATCCGGTCTAATTAAATGCCCGTTTAGTTGGTGGATGGGTTCAAATTTGATGGGTTCGAATTTTGAGCCCATTAGTCTAGTGTACCCCGAACCCCACCCAGTTAAGATATAAGCCTCTTGTTGGGAAATTAGAGCTCGATAGCCTTAATTTTTTCCTTCCTTCGTCATCGACCTCCTCCGAAGCTTCAACGACCTTGTTCGACAGCGACCTCACCCGAGCGTGGATCATCAACCTCCCCCGATCCTCGACGAACTCCCATGGATCCCTTGAAGTCTCGACGAACTCCCCCGACCTTGTTCGACGGCGACCTCCCCGAGCGAGAAAAGGCGACCACCCCTGAGCCTCGACGACCTCCCTTGCATCACCCGAAGCCTCCACGACCTCACCTGCGGCAATAGCAAAGGTCGGGCAGGGGTTCTATACAAGGAGACCGCCCACCTCACTCTCGCACTTGCCACCTCCACCTCAGCCCCATCGATGACCTCCTCCACTACACTAAAAGAGTATAGTACTGAGAGCTTCACACATGTATAAATTTGTAGTTATTCACACTCCACACATGTATAAATTTGTACATGTCCACACTTTACACGCATAAATTTTTGTTAGTTACATACGCAGCCTTTTACAGTGTAGTTTTTTTTTTTGCACGTGTAGTACATAATAAAATTCAATTGATTTTTCCTTACAAAAATCCTACAAAAATACAAAAAATCAATTAGGGAATGATAACAGAATAAGAAATACACAAAATCAAGTTCAAAATATTTAATTATATCAAGTTTCAATTATTTTCTTTTATTATCTTTGTGATTTAACTTTTTGTCTTGTGTTGTGTGAATGAATTTCGATGTAGGATCACATCTTCCTCGACATCCAGTGCAAGTATTAGTGGACCACATTCAACTAGGCAACTAGGTGCATCAAACGAAGATGAAGGTGAAATTCCACCAAGCAATCAGGCTCTAATGGAATTATGGAAAGCTTATTAGAAGAATTCTTATAATGAAGTGGTGCAATAAATATCACAAAATTGTTAAGGGAGAATTTACATGTTTTAGCCACATGTTGCTGGGATAGGAGGGGATGCTGGAGCTTGTGTGATGTGGACCGAGGAAGACATGAAGATAGTTAGGAAAATTTTGTTAGGACCCCAGAAGAAGTGGATAAGAAGGCTGAGATGGAATTCCAAGAAGAGGCACATAATTCAACAGAAAGAGAGTCCATAGATTCAGAACTCATCGACGAAAAGAGGCATCGTGTAGTTGGTCCATTAAACACAGTCGTGGCATCTGAAAAGTGAAAGCAAATATCAATTAATGAAGCCGATAAAAAGAAGTATAAGGAGTTGACTCATGATTATTGTGCCATGTGGTGCTATGCTAAATACATTCCTTTTAATGACTTTGATTGTGAAGAATTTGATGCATTATGCGAGTGGGTTGGGCACCATAGGCCTGGGTACAAGGGGCCAAGCCAGTACTAGTTTAGAGTGCCTTTTTTAAATAAGTCATGAAAGAAAATTGATGAAGAAATGGATAAGACTAAAGAATTGTGGGATGAATATAAGTGCAGCATCCTAACCGATAGGTGGACAGATAGGAAGCATAGGAGTGCGATAAACTTGTGTTCATTGCAAGGCAGGCACAAGTTTCTTTAAGTCTATTGTAGACTCGGCTAATGAACCTGTGCTTTCATGCCTTTTTTGCTAATTTGGATATTTGAACTTTGATAGATTAATCGTCTAATTGATCCTCTTCTTTTTCATTTACAGTTAATTATTTGCGCTCTGAAAGGATTTGCCAATTCATCATTTAACTCATCACATTACGAGTAAAAAAAAATAAGTCCTCTTACTTTTTAAATTCGTCTTGGTACTATCAATTGATTTTTTATGATATGTTTGCTATATTTTTTATGCCTTTTTGGGATTTTATAGCATTCATATTTTCATGTTTTAAGTATTATAATATTATTATAAATAAATATTAATAAAATGTGTAATCTATTTAATCACCGTTTAAATCGTTTAAGCGTTATGCACTACCGGACCGTGCACGTGCTGAAACCGTTTTTTAGAACATTGAATTAGATTCTTTGGGACATTTAATAATGCTTGTGCTTCAGTACGCGCGCGGTCTGAGAGCGCATAACGCTTAAATGATTTAAACGATGATTAAATGGATTACACATTTTATTAATATTATATATATAATATTATAATACTTAAAATGCAAATATTAATGGTATAAAATCCCAAAAAAACATAAAATATAGCAAACAAAACATGAAAAATTCAATTGATACTACCAAGAGAAATTTAAAAGAGAATTTATCTTTTTGCTTGTAATGTGATGGGTTAAATAATGAATCAGAAAATCCTTTCAGAGCGTAAATAATTACCTGCAAATGGAAAAAGAGAATGATCAATTAGAAGATTAACCTATCAAAGTTTAAATATTCAAATTACCAAAAAATCAAAAAAGCACAAGTTTATTGGCCGAGCCTTCAATACTTACGAAAACTAGTGTATGATTTGCAATGAACACACAAGTTCATCACACTCCTATGCTCCCTATCTGTCCACCCATCAGTTAAAATGTTAAACCCATACTCATCTCATAATTCTTTAGTTTTATACATCTCTTCATCAATCTTCTTGCATGCCTTGTTCAAAAAAGACTCTAAATTGGTATTGGCTCGGCCCCCTGTACCCAGTTCATGGTGCCCAACTCCCTCGCAGAATAGCTCAAATTCTTCACAATAAAAGGCATTAAAAGGAGTGCCTTTAGCATAACACCACATGGCGCAATGATCATGAGCTTTCCTGATGTCACGACTGTGTTTAATAGACCAACTAAACAAGGCCTCTTTTCGTTGATGAGTTCTACATCTATGAACTCTCTTTCTACTAAAATGTGCGCTTCTTCTCGAAGTTCCACCTCAGTCTTCTTCTTATCCACTTTCTTCTTCTGGAGTCCTAACAAAATTTCCCTATCTTCCTATCTTCCTCGATTTGCATTACACAAACTCTAACAACCCCTCTTATCCCAGCAATATGTTATTTAAATCTGTAAATTCTTCCCTTGACAATTTTGTGATATTTATTGTACTTCACTTCATTGTAAGAATTGTTAAGCTTTTCATAATTTCACTCAGTATCATTAGAGCCCGATGGCTCCGGTGGAATCTCATCTTCATTTGATGCACCTGTTTGCCCACTTGAACTTGAACGTGGTCCATTGACACTTGCATTGGATGCCGAGAAAGACATGATCCTACATCAAAATTCATTCACACAACACAAGACAAAAAGATCAAACACAAAGATAATAATAGAAAATAACTGAAATTAATTGAAACTTAATATAATTGAATATTTTGAATGTGATTTTGTGCATTTTTTTATTCTGTTATCATTTCACTAATTGAAATTTTGTATTTTTTGCAGGATTTTGGTAAGGAAAAAACAACAGAATTTTGTCATTTGCTACGTGTGCAAAAAACTACACATTGTAAAAGGCTGCATATGTAACTATTAAACATTTATACACATGTGAAGTGTCAATAGGTGCAAATTTATACACAGGTGAAGTGTGAACAGGTGCAAATTTATACATGTGTGAAGCTCTTAGTCCTCCACTCTTCAAGTGCGAGAGTAGAGGTCGTCGTCGATGGGGCTGAGGTGGAGGAGGTGAGACCAAAAGTGAGGTGCTCATTGTACAGGACCCCTGTTCGACCTCTGCTATTGACACGGGAAGGTCATCGAGGCTTCAGGGGATGCAAGGGAGGTCATCGAGGCTCATGGGAGGTCGTCGTCGAACAAGATCAGGAGAGTTCATCAAGGCTTCGGGGGATGCAAGGGAGTTCGTCGAGGATCGAGGGAGGTCGATGATCCTCGCTCGGGTGAGGTCATCATCGAAGGTCGATAATGAAGGAAAAAATTAGGGCTATCGAACCCTAATTTCCCAACAATAGAGGCTTATATCTCAATTGGGTCAAGTTCGAGTTACACTAGACTAATGGGTTCAAAATTCGAACCCATCAAGATTTGAACCCATCCACCAACTAAACGGCGTTTAATTAGGCCCGATTAAATGTTAAACGCTTGTCCGCTTAGACTAGGCGATTTTCCCATTTCGTACGTATTTTCCTCCCGAAAACGATTAAGCGACCTTTTTAAGCGTCCGAATAAAATGTCCTTTAGAACACTGATCTAATTGAAAGTTTCATCACCTTAAGGGAGATACCGCAATCAAGAAGATTCCCAAACTCGGACAACTTTGCTTACATTAGATGATGAATACACCTACAACCCCTAGAAAGTCCTAAACTAACTGACATGAAATATAGTTGAGCACACCTAACCAGAAAAAGCAGGTAATGCAACTTTCAACCGAAGGTGTATCAACACAAAAAATTTGAAAATCTGAAAGCCAAGGTACATCAAATAATTTCTAGCATTGATCGTACAACCCATATCCAAAGGGGAAAATAACATAAAATAAATTTCTTACAGACCTCACGACTGCCTATTTGATCTAGTTGATAGGATCCATGTAATCTCAGCAGCTTCACCTGCATTGTGACATATTAAACTTTTAAGGTCAAACTTGCAACACTACAACAAATCATTTGATAGTAACATAACACTCTACCACGATATCAAGCCATCCAACTGCAAGCGCTTGTGATATTCCTTCCCAATATTCAGGGTCATTCTCTACAACCTGTGCCAACACAGAAACAGCTAAATCAAACCACACCAACAAACACTCCCCTAACCACCCACAAAAACAACAACAATAATACAGATCACTGTAGGAATGGCAAATATGAGGACTATATAAGATCCACATTGGACAGTTAAATTTTCTCCTGTAGAACAGAAGTCAACATATATTTGTTGCAATGTGTTCTAGCATTACAAGTGATTATAGGAAAAAGAATGAAACAATATAGTGTAGAATGCTTGTACTTCCTGGTAATAACTGGTTGGTTAAATTTAAATTCCTCCTGTAGAGTAGGCATATCTCTCTAGCATTAGAAGAAGAAGAAAAATGAAACAACATTATACAGAGTACTTGTATTTGCTTATAGTTTGTCAGGTTAAAGGGTCATAAAGAAATTGGGCATGACGCTAATAAGCATGTTAATAAGAAAATATAAACCTCCTTGCAAAAAACTGACAGAGAAGATGCAGAAAATGAGAACCTGCACTGTCAGGTTAACTCATAACTTTTTTGCAGACATTGTGTGGTTGGCCGTGCAATAGCCAAAGATAATCACTAAAGTGAAATGGCCATATTCAAAGAAAACCAATATAATGAAACCAGCTAAAATGGGAATTCTGATCATAAGCAAGCCGTGTCAAAGATTAATGAACTGCATGGTAAATTGGTAATAGTGGAGTTATCAAATGGAAAGTGAATGCTTTGTAGAAAACTAGAGATTCCAAGCAATTTATAGAGTTTGAAAGGTTGCAAAGGAATTGAACCTGTAAATCGACAAGCCTCTTTTGTAGCCCCACAAGCTTTGAGTGGATTGTTGTCTCTGTCTTTGACAGGAGGCTATCATAATCCTAGGGAAAAGAAAAGAACAACTGAACTTAGGAAATTTAGGAGGATAATGAATAGAATAAACAAGGAGACATCAACCTTCAAGAGAGAAAATAGAATATGAAAGAAAGATCATTACCGCTAACCAATCAACAAGGCGCTCTGGAAGCCAAGTGGATGATAGTTTATCGACATAAAATATCCCCAGCAACTGCCATGCAGCCTTCAAACTGGTAGGCTTCTCAACAGGCTAAACAGAAAAGCTTTACAGTTAAAACTTAATCGAAATATATCTTAGCATTACCAAAGAGGCTCAAAAAAAGAAGACGACGAAGAAGAAAAGAATCCAAAGAAATACCAAAAAGGGAGCAGATGAAGCATAGACAGAAAGAAAGACAAGATTTAAATACAGTCAGAAATTCAACATTTAACAATCTTAAATATGTGACAATGCGGGGGGTGGGGGGGGGGGGGGTGGCCCACAAAGAAAGCGAAGACTGACCCAACCAAAAATTTTGCAGAAGCTATTGAATAAAATAGTATCTTGATACAACTGCACTAACAAAGATTCAGAAAGAGGAGGGAAAACAAAAAAAAGAACGAAAAGATTTAAGTGATGGTCAGAAATTCAACATCTAACAACATGCAAATACGTAAAATATATAAAGAGAAAACAAGGAGAAAAAGAAAGCTCAGACTGACAAACCACAATTTGCAGAAGCCATTAATAAATCAGTGTCTCTTTATAACAACTGCACTAACAAGGATTCAGAAAATAATTACTTGCAAAACCATCCTTGGGTCTTCGATAATCGAGCCAGAAGGAAGCTTGGGACCCCCAAGGAGATCCGAAATTTGATTGCTGTACTCCAAAACATACTGCCACCTGCATACCTCATACGCAGAAGCACATGCAAAAACATAACATTCAATGCAAAACCATATCAGCTATTTCCACAATCTATCCATAATCTAAGAAATATAACATTCAATCTGACCGAATAAGCCTCTTGCTATTTGTTGAATAAGCTACTGAGAAACTGATGGTTGTCCATAGTTGTTATCAATTGTCCCTAATACCGCACTGCTTTGTTATCATCCTTGCTATGCTGTGTTTTATGTGTGTTGAGGAATTTACATAGAACAATTCTGCACCCCACCAATTCTTTCCTAATATATCAATTCATTCTAATTTCCTCCAATAATCACTTCCAAATTATTGACAGACTTCACACATTGCTCCAAATTATATCAAATGTCAAGTCTAAACTAAAACTTCACATGTAGCAAGCATTGAATCATCAAGAAACAAATATGTCAAATTTCTGAAGTATAAAAGAGACCACAAAGTTTAAAAAAACACTAACGCCCTCATAAAAAATTCATGACATTTTAACAAATACCACGCATTTTCAAAAGATTTACTACTCAGTTCTAAAAGACCAACAAAATTCAAAAACAAAAAATTCAAACTATTAACAAATTTCATCCATTTCTACAAACTTTACCAAACGATAAGGCGCAAACTTTTCAAAATGTAAGCACTGAGCAAGCACTGGGTCATCAAGAAACTAAATAGCATGTTTCCCCGTTAAAAAAAAATCATAGATAATAAATACCACTCCGTTTGAAACGCCGAGGCGGACATCCTCGCCATCGCCATCAGCGAATTCCTCCGGCTCTGGAGCAACGCGAAGGCCGGGACCGACCTATACGCGATCCTCCGCCTCTCCGCGTCGCTGATCTCACCGTCGCCAACACCGCCAAGCTTCACTTCGACGACCTTACCACCGACGCGACCTTCGTTGGACGCGACGGGCCATCGGATTCGCCGGCGGGGCGGAGGCAGGCAACGTGGAGGAGGTTGCCGCGGGACCAGTTGACGAAGATGCGGGAGATTGGAGGCCTGACGCCGACGCGGATCGGGTAGACGACGGGATTCGAGGGTTCGAGTTCGAAGGGGACGATGGGATCGCCCGGATCCGAAGCGAGGCCGGGCATTTCTTTTGTGAGGGGGGCGGGAGCGAAGGAGAAGGAGCGGTCGGAGTTGGGTTTAGGGTTTTTTTGGGAGGGGAATAACAATTGAAGGGTTTTTTTTTTACATATTTGTCCCTTTCAAAATTTGAAATTAGTCTCTCAAATCTTGTTATTTATTCATTAGTTCGCCAAAACATTTCGGTTATATTGAATAGATCATTGATCTACCATCCAATAATTAACTACGGTTGAGTCCAACTTAACTAGAGTTATTTTCCTCTCTCAATAGGTTTTTACCTACCACACACACGGCACCATTATCTCTCCCTCTCCGGCTCTCTCCCCTCCTCTCCCTCTCTCTCTTTACCGCCATGTGAGAATTTTAGGGTTCTTCAGTCACCCTCAAGTCAATTTCAAATATTCACTTTTGACCCCAAATCAACCTCAGATCTTCACTTCCGACCCCAAATCAACCTTGTATCATCACTTATTTGACCCAATATAGCTCAGTCCTTCAATCGCTCTCTCTCTCTCTCTCTCTCACTCAATTGGAAAAAGGTATTTTTTTTGTGATTTTAGATATATGTAGTTGTTGTTTCTAAATCCTCTCTCTCACTTGTTTCCTAAATGTAATTTTGTTTGCTAGATCGGATTTGATGCTTATTTGCTGACCCCCCAATCTAGCTCAGAACTTCACTCCCAACCCCAAATCAAACTCAGATCTTCACTCTCAATTGTTGTTAATTTAAAGTGACTGCAAGTTAGTGTTTATTGTTTAGGTTAAAGTGAGTACACAGTTAATTTATGTATTGTTTATGTGAATATAAGGTCTATTTTCTTGTAGTTTATTATTGGACTCTCATATTTTGTTTTTCTTGTACTACATTTTTCAGATTTTTATCAAGTGAAGTGGGTAATTGGTTGTAGTTAAGGCTGAAGGAATCTATGGTTGGGCTTGAAGATAACAGAGTGGAGGAAGGTGTGATAGAAATTAAACTGAAGTATAATGATTATTGGAGGATTGTTCCTAGGCCTGGGAGAAATAAATATGAACTTGGAAATCAGAAGACAATTAGAGTTAGAGTGTGACAACATTTCTCTGAAGAATTTTGGTGAGCAAGTTGCTAACTTTCTACCGTTGCAACAGGACATTTGTTGAAATTGTCATACACTATTTCTAACATTAATCCTAGGCAATTAGGAGTAATGAGAAGTTTGTGGAGGTGTTGAGAACTAATCTTGAAAGAGAAAAAGTTGATGTATTTCAGATTTTAGAACAAGTTAGGGGAATCAGAGGGCTTTTTTCTACAATATACAGGAGAAGAAATCCTCCAAGAAAAGAAGCAAGGCTAGTTAAGAGGATTACACATGTAGATTTCTCAGAGGATTCTAGTGGAGCTGAAGATTATCTTGCAGATAATGATGACAAATATGTGAGTCAAGACGAAGACAGATATATGAATGAAGAAGTTGATTATACAGGAGATGAGGAGTCAGAAAATAAGGCAACCAGTGAGATGACGAGATATAAGAGGATATAAATGTAGAAACAATGGATGGGAACATCTTTCAGAGTGTGCACATTGAGGATTGTACATATAAGGTTGATGTAGGTGGTGAAATTCTTGTTGAGAATGCAAAAAACTATAGTGATGATGCTGATGATTGTTACTCTGAAAATGAGTATTATTCAGCTCATAGTTCAGAGGATTACAGTTCAGAGATGGTTCATGCGGTTGAATGCTTAGAAGGTGTAGTATATAGCACCAACTTTGATGATCCAGAGTTGCATTCGGGATGAAATTTAAGGATGTGAAGGAATTGAGATTTTATTGCAGCCGTATAGTATTAAAAGAATTTAAATTATAAAACATTGAAAATGATCTCTAAATGCATCACTAAAGGTTGCCTGTGGTATGTGAGGATCAAGAGATTGTGTAATGGTAAGACAATGAAAATTTTAAGGCTTAATACTACACATATTTATATGGATGTTAACAAGTGCGAACTATCAAGTCACTTCTTCTTGGGTTGCTAGGAACATTCTGGGTGATGTTAAGGCAAATCCTAATATAAAACCTAAGGAAGTTATGAGACTAATTGAGCATAAATTTTCATTATCCCTCACATATCACATGGCTTGGTGTGTGTAGTGGTCACTTTCTGAATCGCCTGAGATCGCGACACGTGTCAATCCAGCCTCGCATGGATGTCTGACGCATGGTTACTTCTAGAACGATTAATCTGGAATCGTCGCCTTGTTTGATTACGAACAGGTCGGATGATTAACATAAGAATCAGATCCGATTACAGAGATCTATATCCTTGAGCCCAATCATAATTCAAATAAGGTAGCAACCTCCTGGGGGCAGTTCATCCTCATCTACAGTCGAGTACGAATCACCGGATAGAGATGAACTCTGCCGACACCAAATCAAACCGGGGTGTTAGGCTCAATTCTAAGCTAGATAAGGATTCAGGTATCGAAATTGAGCAGGACTCCCTAACTTTATCTATTTGACATGACTTGTATAAATAGAGGATCCCTTCCAATGGAAAAGAGACCTCAAGTTCACCCTAATCCTGAGAATACTTTTGTAATCGCCATTTACATAGTGGATCTCTCTCTATTCGTGATTTTTCCCTTTCGGGTTTTTCACGTATTTCTATTGTATTTGCGATTGACTTTTCTGTGATTTGAAGGTATTCACTTTCCTATTTTGGTGCGTGGATTGATTCTCTAGAAATTACCCACTGCATTTGGTATTTTCATTGAGATACGAACCTAAGACTTTCGAGATATCTCGCTACCCAATACTCTAACCCTTCTAGGAAGACATCCTACATGCAGCGATCATAGCACATAGGAGCACCTCCCGACATGGTGTCGACGCCTCTGATGAATTTTACCCAATGGACTCTCACGAGGACAGCTTATCCAGGTGGTGATTGATTTGCAACGATAGTTGGATGAGCACAGGGAGAAGGTCGACCGTGAATGAGAACTTGTCGCCATCTACCGCGACATGGCGGAGCGCGAGGCAGTAACACAGGTAAATCATCAGCTGCTCATAGAAATAAAAGTTCTATAAGAAGCCCAGCAGCGGGTCATTGAGTTGGGCACTCAGGAAGTCCTGACAGGTCCCTCCTACGAGACCCATCAACACCTCGCAACCCCAACCGACCTGCGTGCCAAGCTTAACAAGATGTGATCCAAAGCGAGTGTTTTGCGCGATGACCATGTGAACCTTCAGCATGACAACTCGAGGAAACACGCAAGGGGGCACCGAGCCCTAGCTCCTAAGGAGGACGATCCCCCGACGACGGCAAAGGCCGAAAGCTCCATCAGCTTTATCCCCCTGAACCTCTCAATTGACCAGATCTTTCACGTCGTCAAGCATCAGCCCTGGTTGAAACTCCCTAAGACTACTGGATGTGACCCTGACTCTCTTGAAGCAGGAAGCTGCTCTTTCCATGGCAGCCGGGGACACGCCACAGAACATTGCTGGGTGCTCAAACGACACCTCGAAGACCTAGTTCAACGAGGATATTTGGATGAGTTCATACTCGGCCCAGAGGAAGATCCTGAAATTGGAGAGACTCCCGCCGAAATAGTTGATTGAGATGTCTGCACCATGATACCATCCGGGACGGGAATAACATTACTGGGCAATGTACTTCCCACCCGAAGCAATACTGAGTGTAAAACTGCATTACATCTAATAAAATTAGGCGAACTCTTTTATTTCCATGTCCTTTTCAGATATAAAGGTGTGATAAACAACCTATATCGGGTCCTACTCTGACGGCTATGAGGGAAAGACAGCCCCCACAGCTATCCCTCGGGGAGCTTCCTGAAAGACGGAGTCGGCCTAGACAGGTTTTCACCTTGACGGCCACTCGAGTGAGTCAACAGCCTATATTGGGTCCTACCCTGACGGCTATGAGGAAAAGACAGCCCCCACGACTATCCCTTGAGGAGCCCTCTAAAAGACGGAGGCTCTCCTACTTGGGCTGCTCAGAGTTGGCTTAAACAGGTTTTCACCTTGACGGCCACTCGAGAGAGTTAACAGCTTATATCGGATCCGATCATGACGTCTATAAGGGAAAGACAGGCCCCGCAGCTATCCCTCTCGCCCACTTGGACTGCTCGGAGTCGGTCTAGACAGGTTTTCAACTGACGGTCACTCGAGTGGGTCAACAGCCTATATCAGGTCCTACCTTGACGGCTTTGAGGGAAAGACAGCCCCCGCAGTTATCCCTCGAGGAGCCTTCTGAAAGATGGAGGCTCACCCACTTGGGCTGCTCGGAGTTGACTTAGACAGGTTTTCACCTTGACGGCCACTCGAGTGAGTTAGTAGCCTATGTCGGGTCATATCCTGACGGCTATGAGGAAAAGATAGCCTCCGCGACTTTCCATCGGGGAGCTCCCTAAAATATGGAGGCTCGCCCACTTGGGCTGTTCGAGTCAGCTTAAATAGGTTTTTACTTTGATGGCCACTCGAGTGAATCAACAACATATACCGAGTCTTGCCCCGACGGTTCCCTATCCCTATAAACGAAGGCACAAGGCATCACACGGGAACTTCAAAACAACATTTTAGCCTATAAAAATGGACAACACATCTCACCAGTACACTTATCCATACAAAATCAGGCTAGCCTTGATGTTCACGCCTATGACCGCTTCCCTAGTCCGTCCACCCTCTCAGAGTTATCTCGTGCTAACTACCAGAATCTCAACACGGTCAGACAATCTCCCAGACTGATGCCCCGACCCTCCACGTCTGGAGATAGGACCCTCAGGGTTCTGGTTCTCGACCCCGAGCTGACCCCCGGCGGCCTCTATTCAGACGACTGATCTGAGGGCTATGACCTCGGAACGCAGTTCTGTGCCTCTCCTAACAACGCTTCATGAACATTCCAAAGATCATCATAACGATTCGAATGACGTGAGACCTCAGCCCTCAACTCTTCCATTACCTTGTCACGACTTTCCAAGCTACTCCGGACAGTTTGGAGCTCACATTCAAGTGCCAATTTTCGGAACAACCCATGTCGACTCACTCCCCGAAGTGAAAAGATCTCCGAATGGGTAGAATCTATACTCTCTTAAAGATCCGACACCTCTTCCAATGCCTTCTGCAACTCCAGAAGCTGGTTCAAAGCTTTTCTTCAAGCTCAACCTTCTTCCTCAATGAAGAACTTGCATCTAGCAGTTCACTACCCTTTTTAAGAACGTTGTCCACTCTCTTCTTATGATCAGCCACAATCGTATTATGAGCAATTAGCTCACGATCCAACTATGAGGTTAAGAGGTCGAGCAGCTTGAGCTCTACGGGACGAGAAAGCCTAGGAATTCCTGGGAGCTCCCCCACTATCACCTTCTCCTGCCAGGCATTCATGGAGTCCAACAACAATTCAGGCTCATCATCTAGGTCTATTTTCCACTTCTATCTCTCTTCTCTGAGGGGCGGACCCCTTGACCTCCTCGAGCAACTCCTTGCCCGAAGCACGAGCCTCCTCAAAACTTAAGCGAGCGAGAGATGTTCTCAGCCTCCGGTAGCTCTTACTCAGACTACCGACCACCGAGCCTGAAGACGAACGGAAGCTTGTTGGATCCGCACCCGCAACGACATTAAAACACAAAAGGAACAAGATGTTCAAAAAGAAGCGGTAACTAGATCAGTGCAGCATCGAATGTGACGCTTATTTAAGGCCTTGCCAGACTGTATCGCTGCGCACGCCACTAAGCAATAATGAATACCTTGAATCCAGGTCCAAAAAGTTCTCATTTCATTATGCTCCCCTATCTATGTCGGAGACTCCGGGAACCTGAAATCTCCCGAGGGAGCGTTCTCGACCTCTTCCTGAAGAAGGGAGCAGAGGGAGCATTTGTAGTGGTAACTTTCTGACTCGTCCGAGATCGCGATGCGTGTTAATCCAGCCTCGCGTGAATGTGCGACGTGTGGTTACTTTTGGAACGATTAATCCGAAATCATCATTTTGTTTGATTACGAACGAGTCAGGTGATTAACATAAGAATCAGATCCGATTACAGAGATGTTTATCCTTGAGCTCAATCTTAATTCAAATAAGATAACCTCCCCGGGGTACTTCATCCTTATCTACAGTCAAGCACGAATCACCAGATAGAGATGGACTCTGTCCTACACCAATTCAAACTGGGGCGTCTGGCTCAATCCTAAGCCAGATAAGGGATTCAGGTATTGAAACTGAGCAGAACTCCCTATCTTTATCTATTTGATATGACTTGTATAAATAGAGGATCCCTTCCAGTGGAAAAGGGACCTCAATCAAGTTCACCGAATCCTGAGAACACTTTTGTAATCACCATTGACATAGTGGATCTCTCTCTCTCTCTCTCTCTCTTAGTGATTTTTTTCCCTTTCGGGGTTTCCACGCATTTCTATTGTGTTTGTGATTGATTTTTCTGTGATTTGATGGTATTCCCTTCCCTATTTTGGTGCGTGGATTGATTCTCTAGGAATTTCCTACTGCAGTGTGGAAAATAAAAGGTTAAAGAGATGATATTTGGTACTGTGGAGAAAAGCTACGATTATGTGGAGACACTAAAGTATGAGTTCTTGAGGAGAAATCATGTGAGCCATATAGACGTTAAGCTTTAGGATAATGCATTTCAAAGGATGTTTTTGTGCTTCAAAGCATCAATAGATGGTTTCAAGCTTGGTTGTAGACCGTTTATAGGACTTAATGGGTGTCACTTAAGGTCAAAGTACCTTGGATGTTTACTATCTGCTATTTCACTTGATGAAAATAATGAGTTGTTTCGTAGCATTTGTTGTTGTTGAGGGAGAATCTGGTGAGACATGATACTAATTTTTTGCAAATTTGATTCAAGCTTTCCAAAGAGAACTAAAAGACCTTGCCATCATTTCTGATCAATAAAAGGGTTTGTTAGAGGCAATGAAAGTCTTGCTTCCACATGTGGAGCATAGGGTGTGTATGGGGGCACTTGTGGAAGAATTTCAAGGACTCCAGGGGACTTCTATGAGCAAACAATGTGGGATGGAGCAAGAGCTTTTACACTAGAGGAGTTCACAAATCACATGAAAGTTTTAAAGGGAGTTTCACAAGCAGCATATGATTGTCCAGAGAAGATATGTTTGATCAAGGAGTCAGTTTTGTCTATCCTCAAGAAATCCCTATATCACCAACAACTTGTCAGAATCTTATAATGCATGGGTTTTAGAAGTAAGATACTTACCTGTTGTGGATCTTGTAGACAATATCATAGTTCAAATCATGAAAAAGATGAATTTAAGAAAGAGGCAAACAACAAACTGAAAGGGAAATCTTGTTCCATATGTTGATAGATATTTCCAAGATATTAGCAAGAAGTTAAATGGTTATGTTGTCAGACACACCAATGATTACACAATTGAAGTGGAGAATGAAATGGAGAGGAGGATCACTAATTTCAAAGAGATAACGTGTACATGTAGAAGATGGCAACTCACTGGTCTTTCTTGTATTCATGTGGCTAACTTTATTGGATGTTTGAGGAATGCACGTGGGCTCATTTTTGTGATGAGTACTTCTATGTGATCAGGTAACATAAAAATGTTAATTCTTTTCAATTTCTTATAGCTAACAATGTACTGATTAATATGCAAGTTGATGTGCAGGTATAAAAATGCTTATGCCAAGTCCAATGGAGCTCTTCCTTCAAAAGACCAATGGATGAGTATAGCAAGGATTACATGATTGGTCCACCACATGCAAAAAGATCTAGAGGGAGGGGGAAAAAAAATAATTAGGGAAATGATGAGATTGGGGAGTAAAGTATCAAAAAGAGTGATAGTGTAGCAGATGTCAAGGTTGGGGCCATCACAAGAATACCTTTAAGCAGCGAATCAATCTAATAACAATATATACAGCAAGTCAAAGCCAAAGCCAACCCATGAGTGATGTATTTGCAACAAGCCAAGACATGAGTGATGCATTTGTAGCAAGCCAAAGTCATAGCCAAAGTCAAACGCAAATGCAAAGTGAAAGATAACTTGAATAATGTTCTTATACTTTTATTTAATCTGAACCTGAATTACCCAAGTTGTGTAGGGTTGGAGCCTCTCAACAACAAAGAAAGTCTAGAAAGATGTCATCAGTTTGAGGTTAGAAGCGGAGCAATGTCCCGGCAGAGCAATTGAGGCAATATGGCCTAATTGGTCCACCATCTTCCAGGGGAGTTGGAATGAGAGGAGGCAAATCAGCAACAACAAAGAAGGAAAATCACCAACAAGAGAGAGAAAATCGCAACCACACTCCAGCTCTCACAATGATAGTGGCCCAACTCAGAGTCAGCCATCTCAAAGTGGAGCATCTCACTTTGAGATTTAAGTTCTATATGTTTCTCTGCTTGTTATGTATGCGAACTTGTAATTTGATATGAACTTGTTACTTAAGTGGTATGAACTTGTAATTTGAACTTTGTTTGGATTCAAGGAAGTGGGCGGACATAAGGAACTGGGGAAGTGTTATTTCTCACTTCCCTATTTATCCAAACACCAGAAAAGAAAAATGAGAAAATCTCTTTTTCTTTTCTCTTTTCCCTTTTATACAACTATTTTCTCACTTTCAGAGTGATATAGTTAATATTGTGGTCATGTAAATCTCATTTGTAATAAGATATAGCTCAAAACAGTTTTTTGTGATCATATAAATCTCACTTGCATTCTAATAACAGTTTAATTTTTTACTTTTCTTAATTATTTTTATTTTAATATTATTTTGTGGTAATTTTGTGGTCAACTTTTTCACTTTCACTTTCACATTACTATCCAAACGCTAGAAAAGACATGACATTTTTCAAATCATACTTCCCAACAACATCCAAACACTGGAAAACTTACTAACCAATTCACAAGTTTCAAAGAGAATTATTACTACTTTCTCACTTTTCCACTTCCACCTCTAACCAAACAGCCCCTATGAGAACTGTGAACTTTGATGTAAAACTAACGGATGTGATGTTTGAATGATATATCAGAACTTGCAAGTTTGATGTGAACTTGTTGAATTTGTTTCGTAACTGATTTTTGATAGTTGTTTTGTAACTGATTTATGTAATTGATTTTTGATACCTGCACAGGTAATGTTTTTGATTCCAGCACCAGACAGAGTAATGCATCAGTTCTGTATCAGAACTGCATCAGTTTTGTATCAGAACATGCAAGTTCTGATACAGAACTAAGTTTTGAATCAGAACTGCAAGTTCCGTATTAGAACTGTAAGTTCTGATTCAAAACTGAGTTCTGATACAAAATTAAGGTTAGGTCTGCTGCTACAAACTGAGGCTTCTACAAATTGGGCCTGATACAGACTGAGTTCTGATATAGAACTCGGGCTGCAACAAATTGGGATTTGTGCTGCAAACTGGGGAAGCTACATTTGAACAAAACTGGGGCCGCACAAATTGATACAAGCTGCTGTTGATATAAGAACTGATACATTAAATACAAGAATTGATGCTGATACATTGGAACTGATACATTAAATACAGGTTGCCACAAGTATACAGGTGCGTGCACATCTCTCTCTAGAACATCAACTTTAGAACTAAGAAGAGCACTGCAAATGAAGAGATGATTTTCATCAAACACAACACTTGATCTACTTTTTTTTGACAATTTCTCGATTTTTTTTCTTCAATCTTCAGTGATCTGTTTTTAGGATCATCAACTCAAGCTAAAAATCCACAATCTTCGCAAGAAGAACCGTTGTAATTAGCACAACCAAAAAATTGAAACCCTTTGTTCTCACCTTACATTAAGTCCAAATTTACATTGTAGACTGCAGTGAGAGACTTTCAAAGTGCTTGAACTTACTGCACTGAATCTTGATGATGCCATTTTCAGATAAAGAAGCTGGGGGCTGCTGGGTGTTGGAGGAATGGAGTGGTGTTTTAGATAGAGAGAAGAGAGAATGGGTTTTTTTTGGGTTTCAGTTAGAGAGGAGAGAAAGAAGCTGAGAGAGATTTAAAGAGGAGTTTTGACCATAGGAGGGGGGTTGATTGAGGGGTTTAACAGAATCTTTTAAATTTGAGAGAATATTTCCTCAAATTGAATGGCAGCTAACTAGAGGGATCTATTGGGTGTAACTTATATGTTTTTGAGGGACCAACGAATAAATAATAAGATTTGAGGGACTAAATTCAAAATTTAAAAGATTTTAAGCACGTAATAGCTGTTTTAACTTATCTGAAGCAGTAAAGAAACTAGTCTAAACTAGTATACCGCTGTCGGTGGTGAGAACAGACCGACGACGGTCATCGTGAAGGAACGACGGTGGTGAGAGAAAAAGAGAAGGGCGGAGATGGGAGGTGGGGAGAGAGAGGGGAAGGAGGGGGAGAAGGGGGAAGAAGGAGGGGAAGGGGGGAGAAGAGGGGGGCTTGAGTAGCAACGACGAATGAACGAGACGAAGGAGCGGGCTCTCTCTCTCTCTCTCTCTCTCTCTCTCAGAGGAATGAAGACGGACAGACGGACCAATTGAGTCACGAGAGAAAATCTCCCTTCAGTCAGTTTTAATAAATAAATAAAATTAAAATTAACTTATGGGTCTAAATTATTTAATTCCTTAAAATTTTTATTTGGCCACATAAACCGGTACTAAAGTGTCCTAAGCTTTAACTTTTTGTCAAAATATTGTCATGTCTCAACTATTTCGTTTGATAAAATGAATAGCATATGTTAATGCAGGAGCATACATGTCATATATAACATATAATCAATGTATTACATATACAAAAATCGCACATGAGATATGTTTACATACACTTATCCTTTGGGTTTTCAAGTGGGATTTAGATTATCATGTTTATATTCTGCTGAATTTTTAAGCTTTTCAAAATCTGTCAGACAAAAAGGGAATTGGATATAAATATCAGATCCGATGAACATCCATAACTACTATATTTATTCGCTAATAAAGTAAATGTAAGAAGGCATCAGCTCAAGTCTTTGGCATCAAGGAACAATGGCGCTGTTTTGGTCTCTTCTCAACCCTAATATCTCAAACCTGCGAATGATATTCATTTTCAAATATCATTATTTCATATTTTATATCCACGAAGGAGCCAACCCGATTCCTGATACGAGGAAATTAATTTCTGTGTTTAAGTAACATGCGATTTTTTCAAGCCTCCGAAGTGTAATCATCAACACGAACAGGTACTCCGGCTGACATCTGACAATTGGCAAACACAAACCACACGAAGGATAGGGCGTGATAAGCCCAACAGAGATTCAAATAGTTACAAAAACACCGAGAATAATCCTGTTCAGCTGCAAAACAATGAACCCAAGACACCAATGGATGAAAGCAAAATCTGGGCAAAGATCAGTTGCCACTAAAAACATGATAAATTGATAAGAATAAACGAAATGTGAAAATTATGGGTACTTGTACTGCAGATGTTACAGTTAGTTGCATGCTGATGTTCACGATGAACATAGGAGCAAACACATAAATAAGACATTCGTAACACTCGTCAACCACTGCACAAATACTCTGCACTGCAAACACACGTTGCGCACGTCCAGCTTGAGTGGATGATCTCTTGTCAACAATGTGAGAGAGTCTGTGTACGTAGTATAAGAACAAAACCCTTAGGGCTCCACAAAACAATTACCTGCAGTAAGATAACATTAGACCATATCTGACTTGAGGTAAATGCTGTGACAGTTGAGAATACTAGAAAATGAGAATAAAAATATTTGATAACAGGGAGTTTTACTGCAACCTTGAATTTATCCAGGGTCTGCTTGTTGATCTTTGATGGGTCTCAAATGGGCTAGCATGAAGAATTGGAGATGTCCGTCGGTGCTCCTTAATCCACCAACCTGCATGTAAGTTGGGATTTAGAGAACATTTCATAACTATCAAGCATTGTCATTGTAATTATTTGAGGGGACCAAAGGATCCTTCTCCACATCCAGTGCTATTGCCAGTCCTTTTACACCCTTGCTTACTAATAAAAATA
>JAVJIF010033528.1:0-88704 GCA_038442645.1 Agave tequilana | reverse complement strand
TTAGCCGATTTCTCGGCTATCTCAGCTTGTTCGACCAATTCCTTCCAAGTATGGGCCTTGACAGCCCCCATGCGGAACTTCTACTTGATCCGAGAAGTTATGTCTGCATGTTTGTAAAAGCATGGGTAAAGGCATCCCTGCTGGGCACATCAGAGATAGATTTCTGAACCGCTCAATGTATTCACGGACAGATTCGCCTTCCTCTGCACAGTGGAAAGGAGCTTATCCATGGTCACTTCGGTATCGTCCTCATAGAAGCGAGAGAGGAACGGGTTTCCAGGTCGACCCAGAATTGATAGAGCCCTGAGAAGGCTTCGGAACCAGTCGAATGCTACCCCTTTCAGGGTGCCGATGAACAACCTAGCCATGATGGCGTCGTTGTTTAGAACATAAACGGTCTGAGACCGGGAAATAGTAGATGTGCTGATTGGGCGAGCTCTTACCATCATACGTGTGCAACGTTGGTGGTTTGAACTTTGGCGGATATGACACCGAATCCCATTCCAGTGGGTAAGGACGGACTACCCCCACTTTCTTCAATTCATCCTTTTGAGCCAGGGATGAAATTTGAGCTTGAAGGCCTTTAAGGACTTCGGATCCAGGGAAGAGCCTCCCTTAGATTTCTCCGTCTTGGGCGGATCATTGCTGAGATGCCCCTCCTCGTCATGATTACTTCCGGTATCATCATTCCGGTTGCTGAGGAGCTGAGCGAGCATCTGTTGAATATTGTCCAGGGCCTCTTGCTGAGTTCTAGAGGTCTGCTCCTGAGCCTCCAAACGCCGACGCAGGTCGTCATTGGCGTTATCGGCCATATTAAACGATGCTTTGTCCGTTCGCACGGAACTGACTGTTGCTGAAGAAGCATACCCGCTGTCTCCATCTTCTCCGTCAGACGATGGGGTGATCGTCCGGATTGTGGCGGGATCAGGGCCTTGAGGAAGAAGGCTGTTCATAATTATAGGGTATCGCTACCCTGGATCTGGTGTTTCAGAAAACACCTTCTTCATGCACCAAGACTTCAGCTAAGCCTGGGCAGTAGTCCGGATCTGGGGAGCCGAAAGGGGTGTCGTCAGAGGCTTGACTTCTTCGCGCGGCTCTCGCCCCCTTCCGGTCATGTTGACGGATGCAGAGGCTGGATCCGGTGGCCCGCTCCTTTTGGGATGCCTCATCGGGATGCGCGCAGACAGTCGATCAAAGACTGATCGCCGATATGGAGAGGTGGCAAGGGTCGGTCGTAACGACACTGCATAGAATGGACCATCACGAACTGGCATCCACTTCGTCGACAACAGGAGGAAGTAATCTGGAAATGCTTTAATCTCCGCTTGTCCGCCAAGAATCCTCGCAGGTCGCCCTGTAGGGGCCTGAATAATCTGGTATATGGGACAACGCATCGTTCCCCTTAGTCCTGCGGAAAGGATTAGCACCGAATAGTGCTTTGGTTCTAGCCTCGCGGCTGTAAACCCGATGAGTACGCCGAGGTACAATAGCCTTGCTTGTGAGGACAAGGCTAGCGGTAGGCATTTGCTGCACTAGGAGACGGGTATGATTGCCGTCTTGACTTTATGGTTGGCAGCATTGTTGGTACAGGCGGGCATCTTGCCTTTTTCTTCATAAGAGGGGCGCGGCTTTGGCGAGGCTACGCCTGAAGCTTCAGCAGAGGACTTCTGTTTAGGCTTCCATATCCGCTTTGACAGAGGATGTATAGGTTCGCAAGGAACCTGAATAGCCACAAGCGGGGCTGGGGGTGTTGGCGAAATTCTGCCTCTGGTTTCTGATCTGAAACCTTGGCCATGAAGACCTTCTTGTGCTTCCGTGCTCGAAGCATCAAGCCACCCACAGAGAGGACTTCTTCAAAATCTTCTTTGATCAATTTGGATAACCGGGTTCTCAAAAGTGCAGGATCTGGGCTGCGGACATGTTTCCTTGTTGCGCCAGAGGACCGCGGCAGGTTTGTAGAGAACCTTTTCCGTCTCCGCAGAGACTTTGCTTGAAGATTTAGCCAGAGAAGATCTGGCTGCACCGGCTTTTCTGAATTCAGAGATAGACCCGAAGGTCTGTTCGTCGCATTGCGACACTTGATTCTCAGCAGAGGAGAATACATTCCCCAGCGGAGTCGCCATCTTGTTTTCCATTATGTTTGCAAAGGGAAAAACTTACAAAAAAGAGTTTGAGGAGCTAAATTACAAGTATTCTTAAAAAGATTACAAGTAGATCCCCTCAGAGATTCTGGAGAAGTGTGCCGATAGGAGGTCTGGTCAAGCGCGCGACCACTTTGTCCCTTTGACGATGCGAGCGATGAGATTCCCTTCTCGCCTGGTTCCGGGATCAGAGAATAGAGGATTGGTAGAACCCTCTTGCTGCTTCTCAAAATCGCCTTCGATAAGGAATTCCTTCTCGCCTGGTTCCGGAGATTCCTTAAGAAGAAGGACGATGTTAGGGTATCAACACCCTGGATAGAGAAAGCAATTCTCTAAAAGGTCTCTGAATTCGAGAACGCACGGTGCGTTATGAAGAAGCCTCAGTCGAAGAAGCTAATTGATCGATTCTTGCGATCAGAAGGCAATTGATGGCTCCTTCCTCTGCAATCCGATGCCTCTCCCTTGTGCCCCTGAGGGCTATTTATAGGGAAAGTAAGGGTATAATCGTCCCCTTTGAAGATATAGAAACAGATTGAACCGAATCTGTTTGAATCTGGAAAGTAGCTTTGCTGCGAGGCTATAATAGCTTCCGCGGAGCTAGAAAATAGCAAATCGGTTGATCTTTCCGATATGTTATGATCCTTTCCATATCGTTGATTGATTCTCCTTGATCCACTTACTCGTTTCAAGAGAGTCAAGAGATTGTGGCAATCACCTGCCATATTTGAATCCTGATTGGATTTGATTAGATTGAATCCGATCTCATCAGGAGATTTGATTGGTCAAAGGTTGACCATAGCAGGCTGATGGCGGAGCTGCCCGCTTTGAGGCTCATAGCGGAGCTAGAGGCAATTCCTGGCGAAGTCCGAAAAGAGGGTCTTCGGCGAAGTCCGAAAAGAGGTTTTCGGCGAAGCTATCAGTTAGCTTCCTGGCGGTGCTCTGGATGATGTTAGCCTCTCAAGCGAGGCTATCTCCTTGGGCTAATGTAATGCTAAATGCTAGCATTTTAGACCTGCTGAGGTCTGTTAGAAACAATCCGGGTTCACTGTTCTGCTTGCTGGATCAGTGGAGTCCATCGCTTCCTTGTCCCTTGGAGGTGGGTGAAACTGGTCTTCAGCTCGTCTGTCCCTGTCTTTTGTAAATGTCAACAAGTTTAGACATCGTTCGGACCAATGAGAATCTTGTCTTTTTTAAGTGTCAACAATATACAATCATGAATTGTACAAAAGGAGGCTCATGGTCATAACAGGAGAACCCTAGAGTCGAGTAGGGTCAAGGAAGGATAGGGCTTCATACGGTTTGCCGATGATCCACGCTTCTACTGTGCTACTCTGATCAGCAACTGGGAGAATTCACAAGCTCCAAGCTCCGGGATCTGAACATGAGGATCCATGGAGTCAGAAACTCCCCAACGAGTGGTGTGCGAAAGCCAAGTGACATGTAGAGATAAGCAGTCGTGTATCGATAAATCCGCTTTATAAACATGCGTTGAAAACCATATTATGAGCACAGATATACAGGAGCAGGCAGAGAAATAGTAAGTTATATCAGGCAGGGAACATGCATGATGCACTATGATAGAGCAAGAGACTGATGGAATAGAATACAAGTAGTAAGACAGGGTGTAAACATATATATATAATTATACTAATAAAATCAAAAAATCAGAAATCAAAATAAAACCCGATGAAAGCAAATACGGCAAAAACAGTGGTACAAATCCAGTTTACGGCTTCATGAGACAAGTATGTCGAAGGAATAATCTAAATAAAAAACCCTCATCTATATACCTTTATCCATGTTACTATAATCCGAGCGTATACAAGTTAAGTTGAAAACAACACAACTACTTGAATATTAGCGTCTTATTATAATTGAGGCCGTCTAAATTATAAGTTTTAGTATGCGTCCCACTACACATACTTTCACTTATAACTTATAGAGCCAGTTACTTGAAAACTGATGGAGCTCAATGAACATGTTTAAAATGGGTCAGTACTTGCCCGAGACAATGATCATGGAGTATCTGGTGCTGAGCTGAAACTACCGCTAGGTATCGGGACTTATTGTACGCCTGAATTGGAGTAGAATATTGCAGATCCCATGGAAATATGCATAGGGCTTGCGCATACCCAGCAGGAATAATAGGAGGAGTAGGGGTACTAGTACACCTCACAGATTTCCTGGTGGCCGCCAGGTAATCTCTCAAGAATGTGGCCACGTGTGACACGATATAACCCCATAAACATGAAACTATTCTAAACCATCAGTTTGTCCCAAACTCGATGCAAGTTGTCTTAATAATTTATTGTGTAATTATCAATTTATGGAGAGAACATGAGCAGGACATGATCAGGAATTCAGGAGTATATGTGTACATGTATAACATGAATATAGGTTACCGTATATAATATAAGATAATAGGTACAAGATTTTCGTAAATGTGATAATTATAGGTCAGGTGTTAACATGAAAGGTGGCAGGTGATAAGTGATGTCATAACATGGGACATGTGTTAAGTAGGAGCATGTCTAGTGTTAGGTGACAGCATGATAAGTATTAACATATCAAGCATATACATGACAAGTGATAGAGTAGTAGTTGAGTACAATCAAGCGGAGCTGAGTAAGTTGGAGCACGAACAACGAATAACGTTTAGTCACCAATGCGCTTGGCAGAGTTACGGGATGACTTGGCTTAACATGCGAGTCTAAAATCCAACAGCATCCCGTCTAGGCAAATCTAGTGAATAAAGCGCTGAGCGCTAGGCTGCCTTTTCAGGCGTAGTTAGAAAGTCCAGAGGACTTTAGTAAACCTCGGAGAGGTTAAGGCCAAAGGCTATGTATGTACCTGCAGGAGATGTTAGTATCAACAATACACATGCAAATATGGCAAGGGAACTGATAGGCGGGTAAGCAAGCAAGCGAACAATCAAGCAGAACTAGGCAAACTGGAGCGAAGCTAATATACAATACTAAATGCTATCACGCTCGGCATGGTTACCGCTCGCAGCACAGCTAAATGCACGTGTCACAACATGCGTATGAAACGCCATAAACTTCTCATGGCGAAGCCCTGCTCACGGAGTAACAGCGCTCGAACGGAGTTTGATAAAGTGCTAACCTTAGGTTCGCCTATCAGGGGTAGCATATAAAAAGCCAAAAGGACTTTAATAAATCTCAGAGAGGTAAAGCCTAGAGGCTGAGCAACACGGAGATGTAGCTAAATCATGCCTGAAGAGTTTATGCAATTAACCTCGGCTCGCAGTCACACGGCATAGTTAGTAAAACCTAGGAAGTTCAAGTAAAGCGGAAACATAGTAAGCCGCTCCTGACGAGGCTACGCAATTAAGATCAGCTCGAAGCCACGGTTAGCTATGCCTCCAGCGAAGCTAGAAACTCAGAGAGTTTAAGGTCGAAGGCTGTTAGTCCTTGCAGAAGATGTTAATGTCACACGTGCATAAATATAATGTCATCTACACTATTACAAGCATTACAATACATCGATCTAGTATAGCTACGACATGTTTACGGATTACAACTCACACGAATCCACGAAAATACAATACAAGTGCAATACACCCGTCGAAGTGGGATAACCAAATCAAGGAGAGGACACTCGCCTAATGCCAGGAACTCTGGAAAGCTACGCGCGCGAACTCTGTAGCGGGGAAGCACCGAAGTAAGAAGTGAACGGGGGCTTGGCCCCTTGAGGGCCGCCGGCCCTAGGAAGGTGCGCCGACCTCCTAGGGTGGCCAAGGTGGTGACCGGCCCTAGAGGAGGAGGAGGAGGAAAAGTGGAGGTAGTATTTGGTGGAGATGGTGGAGTTGATTTTGAGGGAGAAGGAAAAAGAGAACGTGACAAAGATGATGATGTTGGTGATGTTGTAGGTTGAAGTAGAGGTGATGGGGCTGGTTTTGTGGTGGTGAGAATGAAGATGGGGGTGATGTAAAGAGAAGTACAGGAGGTGGTGATGAAAGAGGAGTTGTAGTGGTGGTGGAAGTTAATGTTGAAAAAGATGGAGGTGTTGCTGTCGAAACAGTCGCCGGAATGGTCACCGGAGATGTCGTTGAAGAAGGGATAGCTGCCTAAGGCTTGGGGTAGTGGCCGGCCCTGAAGGAGATGGTGGGGTTGTGGATTTGTGGAAGGATTTAGTGGTGGTGATAGTTTTGGAGAAGGTAAAGGAGATGGTGGTTTAAATGGTGGAGTTTTGGAGTTGTGGTGGAGTAAATGGAGATGGAGGAGGAAGAAGAAGATGGTAAGGAGTTGGAGAAGTTGTAGTTGTTGTGGTTGTGGTGGAGTTGAAGGAAGAGTTGGTGGTTATACAGTTTTGATGGAGAAATGAAAAGGAAAGGAGAAGGAAAGGGAGTTGTATTTGGAGTTGGAGTTAAAGGAGAAGGAGAAGAATTAGGTTAGAATTTTTTGTAAAATAGAGAGGGGGTGAGGTGGCTTGGCCGACCATGGGTGATAGGAGAGATGTGTTGAGTGGTTTGAAATATTTTGAAGGAGATATTTTGGTGGAAGGCTGTAGAATGTAATAGAAGAATGGAGAAGGTTTTAGATTATGGTGGATGAAAAGGAAGGAAGGAAAAAGAAAATAGAAAAGAAAAGAAAAAAAGAAAAGTAATTTGAAGAAAATGAAAAAATAGTCGGAATGGTGAAATCCCCGTGTTCGGTCACGGATGCGGAAAACTTTCGTAAAAATACCGAAATCGCCCGAAAATCAAATATCTTAGAACGATCTCCAGAAATTTTCAAAAATCAATAATATTATACTTAGTATCATGGTGAAATCGGATTTAAGAAATTCAATCCCATTTTCAAATAAAAAAAATCCTAAAATCATCCGCCAATACGGCTGGAACCGAATCCGACAGAATTTTGATAAATTCAGAAAAATCCCAAAAAATGAATTAAGATAGTAAATATTATTTTAAGAGAAAATATGAAAGCAGTTTCTAGAAATTTGACTCCATTTGTAATTTAAAAATCCGAGAATAAATCGGCGGTACCGATAAATCCCAATTTTGGAGATTTTATTAAAATAATAAGAAAAATTTTGAAAATCATGAAAATTTTAAAATATTAGAAAATAGTGTTTGGAACTGAAATCGGTCAAATCTGACTACTGAAACGACCAAATCGAGTAATATACCAAGATCGGGTCCTCGGTTCAGACAAGGTTTGACTCCAAGTTCATGAATCTAGATCCAAAGAAAAACAATCATATATCTATCAAAAAACAAAAACAAATACGAAAAGTAAATAAAAAAATATTATCAAAAAATCAGAATACGTATCTAAGTAAGTATTCGGTAACGGGGTGTTACAGGGACGGGAAGGAGGGGGTTCACCGGTGGGTCATGAGGGTCGCCGGTGGGCCAGGGGAGGAGGGGGAGGCCGGGTGCCGCCAGTGAGTAAAGATGGGTGGCCGACAAGGGAGCGAGGGGGAGGGAGGAGGAGAAGAGGACATTTTTGCTTTTTTTATTTATTTTTATTTTTTTTGGTGGTCTTTATCAAATTTATTATGAGGTGCATTTCTCGTTATTTTTGGGTGACAATATCCGCTCTCAAAATATGCTCTCCATGGCACCAACTTTTATGGGTGTTTAATGACGGCACTCTCTTAGCACCAGTATATCAATCCACTCAACTTTCAAAACGGACCCGCACAGTAACAGCCCGCATCCTTCGGTGCCGTCCGATCAAAACCTTGAAACCGTCCGGTGAATAAAATATCAAAATCAACTAAAGAATATTCTGTCCCCAAATCCAGATTATTTGTCTATAAATAAACCCCCTTAAACCCAAAAGAAGTACCCAATCCAAGGAAAGAAAACCCCAATACCCCATGAGCAAGGAATTGAGACGCGACTACGAAATCGGACGCGAGATCGGACGCGGTCGCTTCGGCGTTGTCCGCTGCTGCTTCTCCGCCGTCGACGGCGAGCCTTTCGCCGTCAAGTCCATCGACAAGTCCGCCCTCACTGACGCCATCGACCTCGACTGCATCCAGCACGAGGCCAAGCTCACCCAGCTCGCCGCCGCGGGAAACCCTAGCGTCGTCAACATCCACGCCGTCTACGAGGATGAGGACTCGATCCACCTCGTCCTCGACCTCTGCACCGGCCCCGACCTCTTCGACCGCATCTCCGCCTCCGTTCCGCTGCCGGAGCCGGAGGCGGCGGCGATCCTGACGCCGCTGATGGAGGCGATCGCGATCTGCCACCGGAGGGGGATCGCACACCGGGACATCAAGCCCGACAACGTGCTGTACGACGATCAGGACCGATTGAAGCTGGTGGATTTCGGATCGGCCGAGGTTTTGGGGACGGGAGGGGGATGGTGGGCTTTGTGGGAACTCCGTACTACGTGGCGCCGGAGGTGGTGGCGGGGAGTGAGTACAACGAGAAGGTGGACATTTGGAGCGCGGGGGTGATCTTGTACGTGATGCTGGCCGGGATCGTGCCGTTCTACGGCGAGACGGCGGGGAGATCTTCGAGAAGGTTCTCAGGGGGAACCTTAGGTTTCCGATGGGGGTATTCAGGGATGTATCGCCTGCGGCCAAGGATCTCTTGAGGAGGATGCTCGCCAGGGACGCGGACCGGCGGTTCTCGGCCGAGCAAGTCTTGAGTAAGTTTCTTAATTCCTTTTCAGTGTGAATTTTGTTTTTACCTATTTTAGCTGATTCAGCTCACTTTTTCAAATTATTATCGTGTTGAAGTTTCCGGTTTTTTTTTACTTTTTATTGTAATTTTTTTTTACTTTTTATTGTATTTGCTTTTTCGTGACTAGAATTTGTGATTTACGTATTTTGCTGTTATCTTTTCGATTCTGGTAATATTTTTATGTTTTTGCTTTAATTAACCGTCCGGTTTCATACTGCGGGGGTTTGGATTTCGGAGGTTTTCTAAAATCTAATTGTATAGTTAATTTTTTTTTCTGATAATTAATGAAAAATTGATGATTTTCAGGGCACCCTTGGGTTACAAGCGGAGGAGGGGCGAGTTTGGTTGGTTGCAGTCCCATGTAATTTTTGTTTCTGTATATAAATGCGAGGAGTACTGTCTCTGTGAATATTGTGGTTTGAGTTTATTGGAAATATGAAGAATATATGTGGATCTTTGAGTTGACTCTATTGATTGAATCAATTGGATAATGGGTGGAGTGTATTCCCCTTCCATTGGGGATGAACGTTCAATTCTGACTTCGAATCTGACTTCGAATGAATGAGATATTCAATTCTAAAGATTGGCTAACTCAAAGCCAAAAAGGGACTAAAGGTAGCTAAAAGAATTTACTCCCATATTGGCTGGGATGGAAGTTTGAAGTATTTAAATAGAGAAAAATGGGAACAAAGGGTGTGCCCTTGGAGTTTTCGCGCGCGATTAGAGGGAAATCATGCCCGCGCTGGCGCCGGTGCTCGGGCTCGGGTTCCCTACCCGGTTCGGTTCTTTTTGAACCGGGTCTCACGGGTATGGGTTACGCGGATCATACCCTCTCCACCATCCGGATCCGAACCGCTCAGCGTAACGGCTGTTAGTAAACCGCCGCGGACAGTTGAGCGGTTGCTCCGGTGGAAATGAACCGTTGCAATAGCTCAGACCGAACCGTTGCAACCGTTCGGTCGATTTCGGACATTTTTACCCCTCCCGGAGCGCTATAAATAGCGCTCCATATTCTCAAACAAAAACAAAACCAAACATAGAAATCAGTTCTCTGCGTTCTGAAGTGAGATCTTTTCTCTCTGACTTGAAGTGACTTCCAACATGAAGCGAGAATTCTGCAACTCGGTTTCCGAAGCGACTTCCAAGAGATTCTGCAAAATTCGTTCTGAAAGAGGGTCAGAAAATTCAACAGATTCTTTAATAGAATTGTTGTCTGAATCTGGGACTTTAAAAGAAGAATATTCTTCTACCTTTCTTCTTCCTCTACAGTGGGTGCTTCTTCAAAGTAAAGACAAATATTCTCCCTGAAATTTGTCTTGGTTCTGCTGCTTCAATAATCCTGTGAAGGTACTGGTTAACTACGGCTCGACCGTACGGTGATTTGGTAGTGCTATCCAAATACCGTGAAGGAGTGTTTTATCTTGAGAGACCAGCGTCCAGTAACTTTTTAGCACCGGTGCGGGGGACGTAATTGTCTTAAGGAGATTCGCTTTAAGCGTACCTCACTCCAAGTACTGTATAAGTGAATTAATTTTCTTTATATAGGGGTTACACTGATATTCAATATATTGAGACTGACTTATACCAGTCTAATGGTGTTTAACCAAGAAAGGTAATTGAAAGGCGGTTCTTTAATTAAAGAACGTTCTATTGAACGAAAAACCTCCCACCTGATATTAACCGACCTGGCCAATTAGATCGGTGATATTTCAGTGATATTAATTAGTTGTCAGATTGATCCTAGAAACTAACAGAATTTTTAGAAAGCTCTGGAAGAGTTTTTTTCCTATCTTTCTTTTGATTTTGCGGTGAATCTCTTGGGTATGTGCCTAGCGTTGTATTAACAGTGAGTTGAGAGAGTGAGAGGGGATTATATATATTTTTTATTTTTTTTATTTTTTGTTTTAAGTTTCCTTCTGATCATCCTGCTAAGAATATGAGAAGAAAATGTGAGTGTTTTTTTTTTGTAAAGTTCAAAATAAATAAACAAATAAGTGTTAACTCTCAGTTGCTGGCATTTTGTTCTTCTTCTTTTTTTTTCCCCCATTTTCATGCCCCCATCTTTTTAAAGTGCACTGTAAAAAGAGTAGGGGGCAAATGACGGAGACCTACAAGTTTGCTTTTTAAACGCTTTCTCGTCATACTGTACGGCTTTTTTTGGTGGAATTTGTTTTCATGACCCTTTTTGGTGGTCCCCTTTGTTTGTCCAAATGGCAAGGGAGCTAACCGCACAGCATATCCTTTGGTTTATGCGCGCTCTCTCTCTTCTTGGCACTTTTCTTGCTTGCTTCCCAATCAGTTACAGCTTGCGCTGGAATCAGAAATCAAATCAGAGACCTTGGTCCCCACCTTGTATATGGCTATGGGTGTGGGTAGCGGACGTGTGGTGGTCTGTCTCCGAAAAGCATCTCCCGATGCAAGATCACCACGCCGGTGCTCTCACTTTAGCAGAGAGGACGAAAAATTAGGGGCCCCACTGGGCCCCCTACTGCGCTCTCTCTGACCACACTGATCCTCATGAACCATGGGTACTCCCCCGTCCCGTCTGTCATCTCTTCAATGCACCTAATTTACATTGTTTTGCTCTAATTTTTAGCTTGTGAAGTGAAAATCTATTTTTCTTAAAGATTAAATAATTTTTTTTATTGCACTCATTTTCTCCATGGGGTGATTTGCCATTTCATTTTGAGACCGACGTCTGACCATGTCCCCTTTCTCTTCTCATTGGAGAGACATCAGTCTCCCGTCTGAGAAATAGTTTGGATATGAGAATGTTTAGTTTTTAAAAGAAGATAGAGTATTCTCACAATAGAACCGCGCTAGTTAAAAAAGATACCACAACAGTTCCTTCAATGAAGGAAAAGAATTCATATAGTGATATTGTTACTTTTGTTTTATTGTAAAATAAAGTTTCTCTTAGAATATATATATATATATATATATATATATATATATATATATATGGAAAAAATGCTTCTAGTAGGTCTCAATTTAAGGAGATTGTGACCCTCGGTCTAGATGTACGTGTCACAGTATGAGTACTCCATACAGTGTATGTACTTGATTAGACCATCTGATAGTCAGACTGAACCGGTTTCAGCTTCAGATATAATTCTTGAATATTTTAGATTTTTCTAAAATTTTCTTAAATTATTCTGAATTATTTTGAAAAATGTCGAGTTTAATGTCGACCAAAATCGATAATCGACTCAATGATTTTTAATTTACAAATAGGATAGAATTTCAAAAAGCTTCTTTCAAATTGTTCTTTAAAATCATATTTTTTGTTTTAGTGTATTTTTGAAAATGTTTTCTGAATTAGTCTAAAATCTGGCAAACTAGTGTCGACCGGTATCACCGATTGATTTTAGGATTTTAATTTGCAAATCATGTAGAATTTTTTGAATCTGATTTCACATTATTCTTCCGAGTAATATTTGCCATTTTATAGAATTTTGGGGAACCATTCTAAACTAGTCAAATTTTAACACAATTAGATAATAATAATTAAATAATATTTTATTTATCCTTTTCTTTTCTTCTCCTCTAAGTATACTATTTCTTCCCCTTTGAGCCACCGTCTTTTCCACCTCCTCTCTCTCCCCCCCATCACTCTCAATCTCTCTCTCTCTCTCTCCCCCCCCTATTACTCTCTCTATCTATCTAACTCTCTCTCGCCCCCTTCTGTCGTACCTAGGTTTAAATAATGAGTTAGTTATTTAACGGTGTAAAATATTTGAAACCTAAAAAAAAAGTTTTTAGGGGCTTTAAATGTTTAGATCATAATTAAATGGCCGGATCGAGAATTTGTATGTCTAAAGACATAGAGATCTAACCAACTCAATACTTTCGGTCGTTCATTTTTCGCCGCTTGATGGATGGGCAAAAAGTATTCAAAACACTTGATTTTTGATTTATAGATACTTGAAATAATATATACCAACTTCAACGGAGTGGATCTTATATTCGGATGTCGGAGGGTTGAATTTTAGTGGGAAGAATTCAGGCTTAAATTCTTTTGAAAGAACACGAGCCTATGTGTGGGGCTTTTGTCTCAGTTGAGAAAAATAGAAGATGGACGTGTACACAAATGGGGGGCACATGGTAGGGTCCGATGCTGCGTCTTCATAAAGTTTCTTTGATCTCATGACCTCACCACTTTCTAAACCAACCATCTAATTTCTTTAGATGTACTCACAATGAATTTGCTACAGACATTATCCAAAGAATCACAAGCAACTCCATTTCATCTACAATATTTTTATACATATATTTGTTACATTATTCTCTTCTTTCAGTAGAGTTTTCCTTCAAATAAATGAAAAATAAAAATTAGACAAAGAATTGATTAGAGTTTTGGGATTTACTCAGGATTTTGTAAGTATTTTGCTGTTATCTTTTCGATTCTTGTAATATTTTTATGTTTTTGCTTTAATTAACCGTCCAGTTTCATACTGCGGGCGTTTGGATTTCGGAGGTTTTCTAAAATCTAATTGTATAGTTAATTTTTTTTTCTGATAATTAATGAAAAATTGATGATTTTCAGGGCACCCTTGGGTTACAAGCGGAGGAGGAGCGAGTTTGGTTAGTTGCAGTCCCATGTAATTTTTGTTTCTGTATATAAATGCCAAGAGTACTCTCTCTGTGAATATTGTGGTTTGAGTTTGTTGGAAATATAAAGAATATATATGTGAATCTTTGAGTTGACTCTGTTGATTGAATCAATTGGATAATGGGTGGAGTGTATTCCCTTTTCATTGGAGATGAACGCTGGTATATTCACATGTTCAATTCCGACTTCGAATCCGACTTCGAATGTATGAGATATTCAACTCTAAAGATTAGCTAATTCAAAGCCAAAAAGGGACTAAAATTAGTTAAAAGCATTTAGTCCCATATTGGCCATGGGAGGTTGAAGTGTTTAAATAGAGAAAAATGGGAACAAAGGGTGTGCCCTTGGAGTTTTAGCGCGCGATTAGGGGGAAACCATGCCCGTACTGGCGCCGATCAAAGAGGGGCAACTACTTTCCTGCTTGCTGCTTTCACTGTGACTTTCCTAATGTTCCTCCATATAGGCGGGGTATATGAGCCGAGTATGTCCGATCAAAGATTTTACCCACCCAATAGTAACTCGCGCAATAGGGTGTTATTGAAATAGCCCTATTGCATGGATAAGAAGAGGCTCGTGGCATGGATTGTGTACAATCAAAGAGAAATGGCTACTTTTTAGCTTGCTGTTTTCAGTGTGATTTTCTCCACCTAAACACTCAATGCACGCGGAATCAAGTCTAAAATCTCTCACATAAAAAATAAGTGTTGTGCTACATGAGCTCATTTAGACACTAATTGACCCATTAACACATTGAAATGATGAAGCAATTATTTCTTTCATATTACTATTCTTTGAGAAAATTTTAAGGCATGAACTCTATTCTATCTATTCTATTAAAGAGAAAATAACAGAACAAAACACAGCCCACCCTTGCAAAACCATTTAACTAACGAGCTTATTAATTTCGATCAAATGTGATGTAGTGAATTTAACTAGATTAAAACATGCAACAAATATAAATCTTTAAATTTAATTAATTACTTATCCTAAGCATGCAACTGAAATACATAATCAAAAGAAAACAAAAAAACTGGCCTGGGATGACGTAGTCGTGCAGACGTAATGCCTTAAAAGAAAGATGGCTGATCTCTCGTCCGGATCCTGAAAGTGGCCTCCTCTCCTACCGGTAAAAACTCTCCCGGTAGTACACCAGCACCCAACTCTAGACGATGAGTCAGGCCTCTGCTCAGATGGAGGTTTGTTGTCCGTAAGTGAAAAAATAACGTTGAGAAAGCACCAAATTCCGATAGCAAGAACACAGTTTTTTATATAAGAAATTTGTGGGAGAAAGAGGGTAGATTAATTTCTGTTTCATGTAAAAGATACGTGCAGAGATAGGGTATTTATAACCCTCTGCAGATCTTTCAGTTTGTAATAGCCTGAGAGAATCTGTGATCACGCGCGAGTGGTTGCAACGTGCAGATCCGATTCTCATTTTAAATAAAAATAAAAATAAAAAACCAACAAAAATGTAACAGGTCTAACCAGGCCCCTGAATCGAACTGCATTGCATTCGTGTCCGCAAGTCGTGGGCGCGCGCACCGCCCCGCCCGTTTCGGCATGTGCGCGCGCGTGTGGGGATGTAGCCCATGACCCAACACTCATAAAGATAGGAATGAGAGAAATTGGTATATATACTACCTAATCTCTCATCACCTATCCAATGTGGGACTAAACTCTAAGACAAATAAGAGGGAAACTCAAGTTTTTCCTCTAAACGCAAAACACATCCAACATGTGAATCTACCTAATATAAACTAATAAGATGTATTTATATAAATTTTCAGAGTAATGCAACTGAAATAATTAAGAATTAGTTTTTTCACATCATGTATTAATGCTACTACTTTCCTTTTTTCAAAACTAAAACTGTGGGTGGCACCTCGGATATCATAAACAATATTTAAAAAGGTATAATTCAAATTATTCTAATGATACAACGACGACAACAACAGCAGCTAAGTCATTTGTCCTAAGTATTTGAGGGTAGGGTACATGAATCAAAAGAGAATTACGCTGGATCGAGCACATCGATCAGCTTTCTTCACTTATTCCTATCGAGCAATATGCTTTCGCTAAAACTTTTAGCCCTTATTCTAATGATCAGTTAAAATTTTTTTTTTGAAAGACAGCTGAAAAAGGGAATGAAATGAACAAACATATGCCAATCTTTTTTATTGGCTTTTGTATAAATTATATCCATAAAATATTAAGTCCTTCAAATTCATAAGAAATGTGAAAAATGGGACAGGTTCACAAATTAACCAACAAAAGAAATTCCAATTTTGCACCTAAAATTGTAAAAATTTTAATTGAGAATGCAGAAAATAAGTTTCTTTTTTTTGTCCTTTTGCGTGAAAGCATGAAATATAGAAAATAAAAAGGAAAGAGTTATGTAAGTGCAAACGTCACTGAAGATGCAAAAATATGTATTCTACATTCTAATAAGTTTAATTATGTTACTGTAACTATTATTATTATTATCATCATCATCGACAGTATTATTCTATTAGAAATTTCAACGCAGGAGAGCAGATGTAGACGACGGCCCAACAGGAATATGCGTAAAATGAGCAGCTCAGTGTGTTTATTATGTATGCCTCCAATATTGAGCTAATTCACCAACCGAAGAGAATCAACGATAAACGAGATAATCTCTGTAGCTGTGGAGAAGTGAGATTCAAAATTTATCTGATTTCTCATAAACAAAATATGTCAAAACACAGAGACGACTATGAAGAGCCACAACACCGAAACTTGCTGGCTAAAAGTGCTAGCAGAGACATTTCAATAAAAACATTAAATATTTTGAGAAAAATTGAATTTTTTTTTTCAAAACTCATTCAAAATAAGACCAAACTGCCTGTGCATATGAAAACTCCAAAGTTACTCAAAGGCGAGAAGAGTCAAAATTTGTATTTAGTTCTCTCTCTCAAAATTCAATTTCGTCACTGGCTATGTCAAAAGTATTGAGAGTGACGAAATCTCAATTCTCAGGAGTTATGCAACTTAAATTTACAAGGTATTTTTCCAAGCATTATGAAAGTGGGCCCCAATTATAAAAATCTCAACTAGATTCAAGTGGTAACGTTTAACTGATGCCATTTCAAATGTCACTTTGAAATTAAGCTAATTAGGTCTACAAAACTAACGTGCTTCCCAAGTAATTAATCAATTTTGTTGTAATATTACATTATATTTCATATTAAATTTAATATTGTAATATTAATTTTATTGTAATAAACATAACTGATTATAACTATTCTCTCAAGATAACTGATTATAACTGCATCAGTAATCGCCATCAATGCAGGTTAGACTTGCATTTTTATGGATTTATTATCTGATTAGTTTACAAGTAATTATGTATAATAATTATGCATTTAAATCATATGAGAGGTCACATCACTCAGAAAGCAAAATAGTGAAAAGAGATTTCATAATCATCTAAATAAGTGGAAGATAATACAAGATAATAATTATAATAATAGTAATAATATGAAGAATACACATATATATTAATTTACATTTAGAGAGAGGATAGACTTGTGTGATTCCAGAAGGATTCGAGACTGACTCAAAAATCCGACCGTTGGAGCCTCCGGTCGACCGCCCGGTCGACCAAAAGAACAGAGAGCACTGCTCTCAGTTCCGGTCGACTGGGTCGGTCTGCCAGGTCAAGGCGTGCACGTCGTGCACGTCGGTCGACCGAGCTGGTCGACCGACTTCAGCTCTAGTCGACTTGATAGGTCGACTAGTCGACTTGCTGAAGCCTGAAACTGAAAAACTGGATTTAAAACTTGGTCTTTTTGATTGAAATAAAATCCCATAAAATACTTAAAAATCTACAAAAATAGTTTTACCAATATTCTTTGATAAACAAACATGCTTGCACAAAATCAAGGCATGTTATAAATGATTTGGACTATTTTTGTAATAGGAAAATATTGGCTCAATTGAAAACTTGTATTTTCCAAAATCTTGTTTTTCCAAAACTCCTTTAAATAAAAACTAGATATTTTGAACTCATTAAAGCATAGTGTATATGGATATGATCCACTACACAAATAAGATGAAATATCTAAGTTTTTGACATTAAGCTCTAAACATGATTTTGATTAAAAGATATGTATATAAGAAATTCCAAAAACCAAAAGTATTTTTCCAAAATGAAAGTCATTTCTAAACTGAAAATTCTTTTATGAAAAGACAACTAAATCAAGAGTGTGTGTGTGTGTATATATACTTGAGCAATCCACCAACTACTCTATCCTTTACATTTTATCTAAAAATAAAAATCTTCTACCTAGACACAAGTCTTCATCTTCTTGAAGTCTTCACTTGAAGCCTTCTCATCCTCTTGACTTGGTCCAAACACGATCCAGAGCTCAACTCTTGATGTGGTCTTGATGCATGGCTCGTGAATCAACCGGTGCTAGCTCCAAAACTTGACTTTAAATCCTTTGTTGAAGCTCCACACCTACTAAGATCTTGATCATAAATCTGTCACTAATTAAGCACAAGATCATTAGTACTATAACTACATGAGTTGATCATCATCAAAACTAGAGTGATGGGCCATTGGGCCAATAATCTCCCCCTTTTTGATGATGACAAAACTCATGAAGTTATATATGCATGGATTAAAGTAAAGCTTCAGAGAAGCTCCCCTTAACTCATGCATAACTAAAAAATAAATAAATATGCAATGTATGCTCATAAACATGTATGCAAATGAATGGAGATAAAACAAATCAAATCTTTTTCTCCTATTTGCAAAACACAAAACATGCATGAACATAAATTCTACTAACATGCATATAAATCTCAAATACTTCTCCCCCTTTTTGTCACTCATCAACAAAGGGGTTAACGTAAAACAAAACAAATTTTCTCCCCTTTTTGTCCGAAACAAAGAACCAATGAAGGGGTAAAACAAATCAATCAATAAAGATTTATATGCGATATACATTCATGAAGAGGAAGACGCTAAGTTAACTTCCCTACATATATGCATTACATGAAGAAGGGATGACAAGCCCTAACTCACATAACACATAATATGCAATGCATAAGAGGAGATGTGAAGCTCCCCCTACACACGTGTATCACATAAAGAAGAGTTGTCAGGCTCCTCAATACAAGATACACTCAACATGAACATATATATAGAAGAGATGTGAAGCTTGAAAAACACCTAGAGGGGGGTGAATAGGTGTAAGTGCTAATCTAGGAAACTAAATGCAAACTAAGTGCGCTAAATGCGGAAGCTAATGCAAATTATGCACAAACTAATACAATACAACAAGTGTAGCCGAATTCCCCTTTCGAGGCTCTGGACTAACTCCCCTAGATTCCCCTTGAAATGGGTTGAGGTGCTATGTGAAGCTCTTGTTGGATGAGTATAAGTTAGGCACACACACACACAAGCAATCCAAGCAATATGAAATACACACAATCATGTCAAGCATATAAGAATGAATTGCAATATAAAAGATGCAAGACAACACAAGCAATGTATAAGATATGAATGAATCAATGCTCAACACAAGCAAGTATGATATGATGATGAGTATGATACTTTGCACAATAATAAGAGAGAGAGTTAGAGAGACAATGGATCAAAACGCAAACACCAAGATTTGTTTCGAGGTTCGAGCACCTTGCTCTACATCCCCGCTTACACCACCGTGTAGGATTTCCACTAACTCAACTCCCACCGAGGGAACCTCTACCGAAGAGGATTTCTTACAACTCTAGGAGTACCAAACTCCTCTCTCAAACAACCACCTCACAACCGAGGGGTAAGGCCCGTAGCCAATACAACAACCAACCAACAACGCCTCTACCGAAGAGGCTCACAACCAAACTCAATCACCTCTACCTAAGAGGGATCCAAACCAACAACCCAATACAACACTCTCCACCTCTACCAAAGAGGGAGTACCTCAAGAAATCAAGGGTTTACAACAAGTGGTATATTTCAACCACAAACCTCTATCCTTTTTCTTTTTCCACAAAAACAGGATCCTAAATAGATTAGGATAGGTGATAGCTCAAGTGTGGAAACAAAGTGTTTTTAGAAACAAGCAACAAAGAAAAATCTTTGGGAAAATACTTGCAATATGATAGAATTGAAGATCTAAGCAAAAATCCCAAAAACCTATTTTTTTTTTGATTTTCCAAAAACCCTAAAACAATAAAGATGAGAAGTTTTTGCACTTAAAACTCTTTTGAAAACTCTTTTAAACACTTCAGAAAACTGAAAAATTTTTCTCTTGGAAAACTTTTCTAAAATCCCCAAAGAGATGGGGTTTATATAGCCCCTATACAAAACTAGCCGTTAGGCTGAGCTGGCAGTCTGACAGACTGCCGGTCGACCGGTCCGGTCGACCGCCAACGGTCAGAATTATAACCGTTGGGCAACTGCGGTCGACCGGCCCGGTCGACCGAGAAAACCCGAGAGCAGAGCTCTCAACTCGGTCGACCGTCCCGGTCGACCGTGTCTGTGCCTAACAGACGTGCACGTCTGTGCACGTCGGTCGACCGCAACGGTCACCGGCCCTTGGTGCGGTCGACCGTCACGGTCGACCGACCAGCCTGTCAGCACAAAACAAGGTCAGAAAATTTTGGGAAAAATATTTTATAAAAACCTTTTATCATTTCTGAAAATTCCATAAAACTTGTTTTATCATTTTATGTTAAAACATAAACATGTGATAAAAATTTCAAGACAATATATCAACATATCAATTCATTTTTGAGTCTTGCAAATTTTATCAAAACAAAACCTTGTATTTTGTCAAACTTGATTTTTCCAAAACATGAATAGGATAGTCAAAATAAGTTTGTCTAGCAAGTTTAAAGCATGTATGTATATCTAGAACATATCTAATATACATAGGTATAAAGTAAACTTGTTTGATCTATTATTCATGAAAACCAAAAACCAAATCATGAACGTGTGTGTTTTGTGTTCACTTGAGCATATCAACTAAACTAAGCTTTACAAATATGGATCTAAATCACAAACTCTAAACTAGATACCTAAGTCTCCTTGATGATCTTCATCTTCAAGTAGACTCGGTCCAAACTCTATCCATGGGCTAGGCAAAGTGTGAACTTGAAGCTTTGGCCCTGGAATCACCATGAATAGCTTCTAAACTCCTTGTTGAAGCTAATCACCAACTAATATCCTGTTAATGATCTGAAACTTAGAAACACAAGAATATTAGTAAACATAACTACATGAGTGTTGATCATCATCAAAACTAGAGTGGAAGGCCATTGGGCCAACAATCTCCCCCTTTTTGATGATGACAAAACTCATGGAGTTATATATGCATGGATTAAAGTTAAGCTTCAAAGAAGCTCCCCCTTAACTCATGCATAAACAAATAAACATAGATATGCAAGAATGATAATAAAAACTCTAGATACCACATGGAATATCCAAAACAAAGCAAGCTCTAGATATCAATTACAACAATTACAAAGCAAGCTTTGGATACCAATTAAACTTAATAAACAATTAAACTTAATATTCTTGATATTAAAACATAATATATGCATATAAAACATTAAGCATGCATATAAAACTCAAATACTCATATAAAATTCAAATACTTCTCCCCTTTTTGTCAATCATCAACAAGGGGTAAACAATCAAAACCATAGATAAAATGAGGGGTAAAAATCTTTCTTCCCCTTTTTGTCAATCAAAACAATGCAAACAATGTTCTCCCCTTTTTGTCTAAAACAAAAAACAAAATCAATAAGGGTGACTACAAACATGATATCAATTAAAAAATATGTCAATGAAGCATCTTGATACCAATAAACAAGGATCAATATATGTTATATGCCATATACATTCATGAAGAGGAAGACGCTAAGTTAGCTTCCCTACACATATGCATTACATGAAGAAAGGATGACAAGCTCCAATTCACATAACACATATTATGTAATGTATAAGAGGAGATGTGAAGCTCCCCCTACACACGTATATCATATAAAGAAGAGTTGTCAAGCTCCTCAATTTATAATATACTCAACATGAATCTATATGTAAGAGAGATGTTAAGCTCTCCTTGCATATAGGAAATACAAATCAAAACTTTGAATATTTTCTTTAAACAACATTTTGAGATACCAATTGTAATTAAACATAAATCTTGAATTCTTAAACATGAATCTTGAAACCAAAACAAATTTTGAATTTCTTACATATGATACCAATTGTAAATATTTTACCAATTGAAAAGATTTTACATAGAGACATTGATACCAATAGTAAGAATTGTTCATTTTAAAAACATATAAACAAGAAGATCAAATACAAAATCATCATATGTTTAAAATAACAACTTTTAATCATAAAGAGTGGGAGTACAAATACCAATTGAAATACAAAATCAAATTTTCTCCCCCTTATGAAATACAAACTAAAGTCATGCATAGTCTTGATAACAATTTAAAAGTCATCAATTTAAACAAAATTGAAACTCAAGCACTAGCATAAACACAAACATATATATGTATGAAAAATAGATACCAATAGAAATTGATATACTTGGAATTTAAAGCATACATACATACAAAACATATATGAGTATATAAGAAGATCAAAATGATACCAATTGAAAGAGTTCAATGATACCAGTTGACATAACAATAAGTTTAAGTATATACATCATATTATCTACCACCCAATCATAATTCAAGTTTTAAAGATTTTCAATTTAGGGCATACATGAACATGATCTCCCATCCTACCGCCCTTTGGATGGTAGGGGTTTTCAAAAATAGATTTGAAAATGTAGTTTTGTTTGAAAATCTCTACCATATGAAGAATACCGCAACTAGTTAAATGGAAAAATTTATTAACTAGTGCGAAATCCTTCAAGTAAGGAATAAAACAAAATTGTTTTTCATAAACATAAAATTCACATCATATCAAACACTCAAGTTCAATTAGGCATAAATAAGACTCATGAATAGGTGTAAAACATGAGCAAGCAATAGATGTGAGTGTACAAATAAAATATGAAGATCATAAATATGAAAATTAGGCAATAAGCTCAATTATTCTTTAAAACACGAAAATCATCAAAACTATCTAATCTTCAAGGCATATGTATGTCTAATACAAACTAAAGTATACATTCATATCCAAAACATAACGAGTCCACAAAATATATGCATGAAGGCACGTGGCTCAAAAAGGATACTCATGTATAGTCAATAGTTTGGATAAGATAGACATATACATGAAGTTAAATATTGAACAGATGAAAAACATGAAAATCATGATAAGCTAAATTTTCATCAAGGTAATTTTCATTTCAAGGTATATGTATGAATTGTCAACATAAGAAGTATACATACATATCCCTAAACACAATTTGAGTCCATAATATAGATTTGCATGAAAGGCAAATGACTCAAGGGGTATACATGTATATCTTAAAGTTTGGCAATACAAACATATACATGAAGTGAAAACTCATAATCATAAATCCAAAAATAGGAATACAAGTTTAGAATGCATGTATCATCAAAACTAGACTATACTAGCACATCTAATGGGTTCAAATAAGTATTCAAGCCCTAACATATATAGATTTATTTGTAGCCCACTCTATGTACAAGTATATAACTAGTCTTAATGAAAACTAACATCTAAACATATATTCAAAACATGAAGCATCAAAAACAAACACGAATACCATATTTCTAACTAAAACACATACAAAATTCATCAAAATTCTTTTATTTGAATTTTAAACTACATATACATGCAAATAGGTATAACAAGTATAAATGAACGAATCATCAAAACTAGCTCATGCGTGTACATATAGTGAATACAAATGAGCATGAAGTCCAATTGCATATAAAACAAATGTAACTCACTATTTGTACATGTATAACACAAGTTTTGACAAAATCCACATTTAAACATGTCATAACCACAAGGAGTATCAAAACAAGCTAGAAATCAACATCATAAGAACTAAAACATGATTACTATGTAAATTCACATGCAATAGATTCATGATGTACATTATAGCTAAACAAACGGTGAGAACACTAAATGTGAATCAAATAAGCATGTGTGTCTCAAATACTATACATGTATGTCAAGGATCTAATAACATGGAATGAACATACTAATCCATAGACAATGAAACATGCTATAAAACATCAAAACATGCTATAAGCAATGAAATGGAAAGCATGTAAACAATAAATGGGAGTAAAGGATTGTTACCAAAACCGAAGAAGCAACTTTCCTTGTCTCCAAAACATGGTGGTCATCTCCACCAAATCTTCCCTTGAAAGTGATGCATCCAATTGATTTCCTTTAAGTCCGGAACGCATCCACTCCAAGGTGCTATCACTCTCACGTCATGTGAGAGCCCACACCTACATTAAACAAAGGAGGGGTGGTCTTTGGTACCCACATCTTGTTGGGTCCATGGGGGTTAGTCCTTTTCCTAACCCAAACAAATTTCTTTGCTAAATTTGAAACATTTAATCTATCATAACAAAATTTAGAAAGGTGGCCCTTACGTCCACAATGTGTACAAGTGTACACATGAGCATACATGTGAAGAGTGTGTCCGTGAGGAGCATGTGTATGCCGTGGAGGGTGTGCATGCATATAGGATGGAATTTGTTTCTTTCGAACCAAGGTTTCCAACCGTGAGTGGTTCATGGCACATTGGCTCATAGTGGAGCCCAAACAATCTACTCTCTTCTTTAACATACAAATATCATCAATAATTTTAGAAGAAGAGGTACATGCATTAGGTAGACTAGATGAAGAAGCTACACTAGCATGGCAAACATGTGCATCAATCTTATTTTGTAAAAATTCATTTTTCTTTAAACAAACATCTAAATCATTTGAAATAGAAATAATTTTATTTTTCAAATCAACATTCTCTTTTAAAATAAAATCAACTTTTGAAGACAAGTTCTCATTTTTCTTCAAAAGAACATGGCAATTATTTTTAGATTTTAAAAATCATTTTCTTTAAGTGCAAGATCAAGTTGAGATTTTAATGAATCCCTTTCATTATATACCTCAAACTTTTCTTGCAAAACACAATCAAGTCTAGAATGCAAACACTTATTTTCTTTTTCAATTTCTAGACTTTTCTTTTTCAAAATCTTATATTTTTCAATTAGTTTTTCACAAACAATAGATAGTTCTTCATTCAAAGCATGGGGATCAACAATATCATCACATGAAGAACTAGCATCATAATCACTATCTAGGTGGGATTCCGAATGTACCTCAAGGGAGTCATTCCCTTGGACCATGAAGCATTGTGGATCGAATTCTCCACTAGATTCCTCTTCTTGAATTTGAACTTGAAGCTCCGAGGTGGTGGTGGTTGTCAATTTGTTCCACACTGCAAAGGCGGAATCAAAGTTAGAAACACATAAGAGATAATCTTTAGGAAGAGTGCTTCTAATGGCCTCTAGGGCTTGTGCATTGGCCCCTATATGATTACCATCACCAAGATAACATCTCTTGGTGGCGGCAAGGAAGACATGCAAACCTCGGGTCTTTAGGTACATGGACATCCTATACTTCCAAACATCAATGTTGGAAGGGTCAAAGCTAGGAGGGGTCATGAAGTCCATGGTAAACTATATATGAATGTGCAAACAAACAAATGCAAATGAGATTAGCAAGCAAATGGATCACTCCTAGGATGTTAAGCCTAAGTATCAGGAGCACTAGCTCTGATACCAATTGAAAAACACCTAGAGGGGGGGTGAATAGGTGTAAGTGCTAATCTAGGAAACTAAATGCAAACTAAGTGCGCTAAATGCGGAAGCTAATGCAAATTATGCACAAACTAATACAATACAACAAGTGTAGCCGAATTCCCCTTTCGAGGCTCTGGACTAACTCCCCTAGATTCCCCTTGAAATGGGTTGAGGTGCTATGTGAAGCTCTTGTTGGATGAGTATAAGTTAGGCACACACACACAAGCAATCCAAGCAATATGAAATACACACAATCAAGCCAAGCATATAAGAATGAATTGCAATATAAAAGATGCAAGGCAACACAAGCAATGTATAAGATATGAATGAATCAATGCTCAACGCAAGCAAGTATGATATGATGATGAGTATGATGCTTTGCACAATAATAAGAGAGAGAGTTAGAGAGACAATGGATCAAAACGCAAACACCAAGATTTGTTTCGAGGTTCGAGCACCTTGCTCTACATCCCCGCCTACACCACCGTGTAGGATTTCCACTAACTCAACTCCCACCGAGGGAACCTCTACCGAAGAGGATTTCTTACAACTCTAGGAGTACCAAACTCCTCTCTCAAACAACTGCCTCACAACCGAGGGGTAAGGCCCGTAGCCAATACAACAACCAACCAACAACGCCTCTACCGAAGAGGCTCACAACCAAACTCAATCACCTCTACCTAAGAGGGATCCAAACCAACAACCCAATACAACACTCTCCACCTCTACCAAAGAGGGAGTACCTCAAGAAATCAAGGGTTTACAACAAGTGGTATATTTCAACCACAAACCTCTATCCTTTTTCTTTTTCCACAAAAACAGGATCCTAAATAGATTAGGATAGGTGATAGCTCAAGTGTGGAAACAAAGTGTTTTTGGAAACAAGCAACAAAGAAAAATCTTTGGGAAAATACTTGCAATATGATAGAATTGAAGATCTAAGCAAAAATCCCAAAAACCTATTTTTCTTTGATTTTCCAAAAACCCTAAAACAATAAAGATGAGAAGTTTTTGCACTTAAAACTCTTTTGAAAACTCTTTTAAACACTTCAGAAAACTGAAAATTTTTCTCTTGGAAAACTTTTCTAAAATCCCCAAAGAGATGGGGTTTATATAGCCCCTATACAAAACTAGCCGTTAGGCTGAGCTGGCAGTCTGACAGACTGCCGGTCGACCGGTCCGGTCGACCGCCAACGGTCAGAATTATGACCGTTGGGCAACTGCGGTCGACCGGCCCGGTCGACCGAGAAAACCCGAGAGCAGAGCTCTCAACTCGGTCGACCGTCCCGGTCGACCGTGTCTGTGCCTAACAGACGTGCACGTCTGTGCACGTCGGTCGACCGCAACGGTCGACCGGCCCTTGGTGCGGTCGACCGTCACGGTCGACCGACCAGCCTGTCAGCACAAAACAAGGTCAGAAAATTTTGGGAAAAATATTTTATAAAAACCTTTTATCATTTCTGAAAATTCCATAAAACTTGTTTTATCATTTTATGTTAAAACATAAACATGTGATAAAAATTTCAAGACAATATATCAACATATCAATTCATTTTTGAGTCTTGCAAATTTTATCAAAAATAAAACCTTGTATTTTGTCAAACTTGATTTTTCCAAAACATGAATAGGATAGTCAAAATAAGTTTGTCTAGCAAGTTTAAAGCATGTATGTATATCTAGAACATATCTAATATACATAGGTATAAAGTAAACTTGTTTTGATGTATTATTCATGAAAACCAAAAACCAAATCATGAAATGTGTGTGTTTTGTGTTCACTTGAGCATATCAACTAAACTAAGCTTTACAAATATGGATCTAAAACACAAACTCTAAACTAGATACCTAAGTCTCCTTGATGATCTTCATCTTCAAGTAAACTCGGTCCAAACTCTATCCATGGGCTAGGCAAAGTGTGAACTTGAAGCTTTGGCCCTGGAATCACCATGAATAGCTTCTAAACTCCTTGTTGAAGCTAATCACCAACTAATATCCTGTTAATGATCTGAAACTTAGAAACACAAGAATATTAGTAAACATAACTACATGAGTGTTGATCATCATCAAAACTAGAGTGGAAGGCCATTGGGCCAACAAAGCTCTCCTTGCATATAGGCAATATAAATAAAAATTTTGAATTTTTCTCATAAAACAAATTTTGAATTTTGATATCATTTTTGAAAATGATTAATTGTAAAATAGTGATCAATTGTAAGGTAATGATCAAATATATTGGTACCAATAGAAAAACTAATGCATAAGCTTGAAAAATGAGATTTGAATTAAGCTTAGCATCAATAATCTTTGTGCTTTAAATATGTAAGACAATTTTAACTCAAGCACACAACAAATCATATATATGTATGAAAAGAGTATATAGAAAAGGATACATACATATATAAGAGAGCAAAATATGAGTACATACAAAAAGAGTCATATTGATACCAATTGAAAATATCCAATGATACCAATAGAAAAATAGGCTTAAGTGTATACATCATATAATCTACCACATGAAGAACTCGAACTAGTTAAATGAAAATGTTTAAAAAACTAGTACGGAATCCTTCAATCAAGGAATAAATCAAAAATGGCAATAAAGCTCAATATTCCTTTAAATGAGACAAAATAAAATTATCATAAATTTTGAAATATGAAAATCATCACAAATTTTTCATTAAAAGAATATTTCAAGGTATATGTATGTTTTGACAACACAAGAAGTATACATACATATCCCTAAACATAATTGAGTCCATATATATAGATTTGCATGAAAGGCAAATGACTCAAGAGGTATACATGTATATCTTAAAGTTAGGCAAAATAAACATATACATGAAATGAAAGCACATGATCATAACACAAATCCAAAATGGGAATACAAGTTTAAAAATGTAAGGATCATCAAGACTAGGCTATACTAGCACACCTAATGGGCACAAATAAGCAATCAAACCCAACCATATATAGATTTATTTGTGACCCACAATGTGTACAAGTATAAATCCTAGTGTTGACAAAAATTAACATTTAAACTAATATTCAAATCATAAAGCACAAAATATTGAGAACACAAAAGAATTTGTCCATATGATTAAAAATAGGATCATGTGTATATCTTATAAACTATTTGAAGAATAAATAACTAGTATAAAATAGTTTTTGAACAACTAGTTAAAGATCCTTCAAATACATCAAATCATATGTTTTTCATAAAACATAACTAAGTACATAAAGATTTAATCACTCATGGTCTATAAAGCACAAAATGATCATGAAACTAAGTCATGAAATTATAAATGAAGATGTGAGTGTTAAAAGGTCATGTAAATAGCATTTTTATGAAAATAGTCTTTTAAGCTCAAAAAGTTCATAAGTCACATTTTTAACAAAACAAAATCATTTTTCATAAAAACACTAATCTTCATAGTATATGTATGATTTATCCAATCCTAACAATACACATACATATCCCAAATATAAAAGAGTCTATCAAATGTATTTGCATGAAGGCAAGAGACTCACGGGTATACATATATATTTATTAGATTTGAATTAAAAATACATATACATGAAGTAAAATCATAAAGATTGGCAAAGCATATATAAATGAGAGAATCATCAAAACTAGTCTATACATATGCATATAGTGGGTACAAGTGAGCATGAAGTGCAAAAGTATATAAAACAAATGTAGCTCACTATTTGTACATGTATAATACAAGTTTTGATAAAAACTACATCTAAGCATGGTATTACCACATGAAGCACATACAATACAAAACATGAACATGTTATGAATATTATGAATGAACAAGTATGAACATAAATAAAATAGGAGTTTAGAGATTGATACCAACTCCAAAGCTCCAACCATGGTGGTTGTCCCACCAATCTTCCTTGATAGCGATGCATTCAAAGTGTGTCCATCAAGTCCATATGCATCCACTACCAAGGCACTAAATCTCTCACGTTTTGGGAGAGCCCTCACCTACATCAAATACACAAGGTGGGGATTTTGGTACTCATATTTTCTTGGGTCCTTTGGGGTTAGTCTTGTAAGGAACCCAAAAGTTTTTATTCTTAGCAAAATTAAAATGATCTAACTATCATAACAAAATTTTGCTAAATGGCCTTTGCGGCCACAATGTGTACATATGTACACCTTAGAATACTTATGTGTAGGAGTGTGATCATGTTGTGCAACATAAGCAAATGCATGATGATGTTGTGCATGAATGTGTGGAGTTTGTTTCTTTGAAAACATAGACTCCAACCTAGTATAATTAAATGCACAAGAGTTCAAAGTTGAACTCAAACCATCCATTTTATTTTTCAAATCTTTAATCTCATTAGTGGTGGCATGTAAAGCATGATGAGATAAAGAATCATTTTCTTTTTCTTATGAGAAGCAAAATCCTTTTCTTTTTCACAAATCTTTCTTTTAAAGATTTATTTTCTTGAAAAATAACTTTCTTTTATTTTTCCACCAAATCAATTTTATTTTTCAAGGTATTGTTTCCTTCACATAAATCATTCAATTTTGAAAATAAGGAAACATTCTCATTTTTCAAATCTTCTTTTTCTTTTTCTAAGCATGCAATCTTATTTCTAAATGAATCATGTTCTTTATGCATATACTCAAATTTCTTTTTCAAATTTTTATTTTTCTTTTTAATCATGTCATATTTCTCAAGTAGGAGTTGACAAAAAGTGGTAAGCTCATCATATGACATGTTATCTTCATTTACCTCGGATTCGGTAGTTACCTCAAGGGGGTCATCCCCTTGGACCATATAGCACTTGTTGGAGGTGTCGCTTCCAACATCCGAATCGCTCCCGGCATAATATAGATCCTTTTCGCCAAGGGAGGTGATGATGTTCCAAGCTACAAAAGCCGAATCAATATTAGAAACCCTAGATAAATAATCATCATTTAGGGTTGACTTTAAAGCATGAAGGGCTTTTGCATTAGCCTCTAAATTCTTACCATCTAAATAATATGCATTATTAGTAGTGGCAAGATAAACATGAATGCCTAGGGCCTTGAGGTACAAGGACATCTTAACCTTCCAAACTTGAATGTTAAGAATGTCAAAGGTGGGAGGTGACATGAAATCCATGGTGTGTGTACAAATATTGTGATTAGCCAAAAATGAGGATCTTTAACTCTAGGTTCTTAGACCCAAATCAGAGTACCAAGCTCTGATACCAATTGTAAGTTCACCTAGAGGGGGGGTGAATAGGTGATGGCTAATCTAATGGTCACTTAATGCCAAATAATGCGGAAGCTAAAAACAATTATGACCAAATAAAACTTTTACACTAAACACCACGTATAACACAAGAGTGTTACTGAATTCCCCGTGCAGGGCTCTGGACAAACTCCTCTAGTTCCCCTTGAATGGGTTGAGGTGTCGCGTTGGCTCTCTTGGTTAAATACAAGTGTTAGCAACAATCCCAAGCAAGTATATCAATTATGCACACAATATGAATATCAAGCATGTAAAGATAAGCACAAAATAAGCATGCAAGATATAATAAGAGACAGAGAGAGAGAGAGAGAGCAATCGCAAACACAAAGGGTTTGTTTCGAGGTTCGAGCACACTTGCTCTACATCCCCGCCTTCGACACACGAAGGATTCCCACTATGCAAGATCCCAATGGATCTCTCCCTGGTGCCGCAACACCTACAAGCCCTCGGACTCCCTAGTCCCGTACACACGCAAGCCCACTAGCTTGCCGAGGCTGCACCTCAAACCACGAGTTCACAACCGAACTCTAAACCACCGCGAGCACACTTGCCCGCCTCCTCAAAGAACAAAGAAAAGATCTTTGGTGATCAAAACACTTTGATCACCTAAAGACACTCTCACTACAACACTCCTATAGAATGAATAATCAATGGATGCTCAAGTATTTGTGTGAGAAAAGTAAGGAAGAGAATGGTGGAGGAAAACTCAAAAAATCACTTTTAAACACTCTTGATAAATTCTTCCCTTTTGATTGGAAGTAATAGCTCTCAAATTTGTGGAGAAAAACCTCTGAAAAGGATTGGAAAAATTGGCTCAAAAATGTTGGCCCAAGGTTACAATCACCCTTGTTTAGTGTGTTTTGATGATTACAAAACATATTAGTTATTTGTACTAATATTGTTTATTGGTTAAGTGTGTTTCAGGGATCTAACTCATCTAGAAGGTTTATTCCCTATAAGCAAATGTTTTGGACTCAAGTCAACTCAAATTGGGCTCAAGGATCAAGTGTTGAAGACCTTATGGTGAAAAGCCCTCTTGAAGCACTTGTAGTACCTAGAACAAATGTAAGAATAGAATGTTAAAGTTTGAGTGTTGGATATTGGCTCTAGGATACACATACACAATTTGTTTTTGTTAAAATGTGAGTCTTGTATTTAAGTTTTCATGTTTTAAATTTGGTTTCATGCCTTAGTAGATATTTACATGACCCTAAGTTTTACAAAATAAATATCATGTTTAGATCATGTTTATATACTCCTACTAGCATGTTACTTAAGTTTGTTCAAACCCAAAATTTTTTTACAAAATTTTCTAAGTCAAAAAAATACTGTTTTTCCTGTTTTAGGCTGACTGGCCGACCGGCCCGGTCGACCGGCGCCAGTGCCAGGATGTGCACATTTGTGCACGTCTGTCGGTCGACCGCCCCGGTCGACCGACTGTGAGCAGTTGCTCTCGGGTTTTCTGGGTCGACCGGGCCGGTCGACCGCCAGAAGACCCGAGCCAACGGATCTTTTGCCAGCTGAGCTGGCGGTCGACCGGCCCGGTCGACCGCCAAGCCTGCAAAAGCCAACGGCTCTTTCCTCTTTTGTGCAATTCTGAAATCTGTTTTCCAGATTGCTTTTTGGCAGACTTTTTCAGGGTTTTCCAGTTCTTTTTCAGAGCAAATAAACTCTAAATAAATTGTTTTAAACCTATTTCTCTCCCTATAAATAGAGGAGAAGACTCTCTTGCAAAATACCAAGAAAAATCCTCAAGTTTTTAAAAGGTTTTCAAAGAGAAAAGAAAAGTGTTTAAGCTCTCCATTTCCAACTCTTTCTTGAGCTAGTTTTCAGTTGTGCTCTCTTGCAAAAATCATCTCTACAACTGAGTTTTTCTCACTACACTTCATAGAGCCAAAAATCCATTACTCATTCTATAGTGAAGTTGTAAAAAGAGTGAGAGTGTTGTAAAAGAGTTTGGTGATCTTGTTGTGATCACTCTAGTTCTTGTGATCTTCTTGTTCTTGTGGAGACACAACTTCGGTAGAGGTTTTTGTACTTGGTGGAGCTCGGTGCTCGGGTCTTCAGTAGACCGTTGTAATCGTCCTCGGTGGATAGTGGAAACCCTTCACGGAGGTGAAGGCAGGGAGTAGAGCGGTGGCTCGAACCTCGAAACAAATACTTGTGTGTTTGCGATTGTCTTTTGCTCTTGCTCTCCATTTTGCTTTTAATTTCTATTGCACTCTATTGCTTTTAATTACTTGCTTGTGATCTTGTTTCTTTCCTTGTGCGATTACTTCAAGCTTGTAATACTTGTGATATCTTGTGTGCATTTCATCATTGCATTTTATTCATACTTTGTTCGATCAATTCTCATACAACAAGGTTGCATTGCGCACCTCTAACCCATTCAAGGGGAATTGGGAGGAAGGAGTTCAGAACCTCTCACGGGGTATTCGGCTCTTAGTCTTGTTTTGAGAGATCGTTGCATCATTCATCCATCTTAGTTTTAAAAAGATTGTTAGATTAGCAATAACACCTATTCACCCCCCCTCTAGGTGTTTTTCAATTGGTATCAGAGCTTGGACTCTAGGATTTGGCTTAACAACCTTAGAGAGATCCTAATTTTGCTAATCATTTCATTCATACTCACTTAGTAAAGATGGCCGATGGAATTAAAACCATACCTAAGTTTGATGGACTTAACTTTCCCATATGGAAGGTTAAGATGACCGTTTTCTTGCAATCTCTAGGTAGTCGAGTTGCAAAGGCCGTGACCAAACCCTTTAGTGCACCCCCCGGTGATGAATCCACTTGGTCCGAAATTGAGACTAAGGAATTTGATGCCAATGCTAGGGCTCACTATGCACTCCTTCAAGCCCTTAATGATGATGATATAGCTAGAGTTATTCATTGCAAGTCCGCATATGAAATTTGGACACATTTGCTAGTTACACATGAGGGGACTTCACAAGTGAAGAGGGCTAAGATTGACCTTCTTCGGTCCCAATATGAGAATTTTTGCATGCAAGAAAATGAAACCATAGATGATATGGTTACAAGATTTACAAAGATCACTAATGGACTTTCTTCTCTAGGTGATGCTATCGACAACGATCAAAGAGTTAGAAAGATCATCCGGGCTCTTCCTCCTTCATGGGAAGTAAAAGCAACCACCTTGAAGGAACTCAATGACAAGGAGGAGATGGAGCTAATTGGTCTCATTGGGAACCTCAAAACCCATGAGATGGAGAGGAAAGTGAGGGAGGACATGGCTCCTTCTAAGAAAAAGACTATAGCCTTCAAAAGCCAATCCACACACTCCACGAAGACGATGAAGAAGAAGATGACGAAGAGCCCTCACTTCTTGTGAAGAACGTCCGGAGGATGTACAACAAGGCTAAATTTCAAGGAAGAAGGAGATGGCAAGGAGGCAAAGAAGAAAGAAAGATCATTTGCTTTAATTGTCAATGACCGGGACACATAGTGGCGGAGTGTCCGGATAAAGTAAAGCCCTCCACCTCAAAGAAGCCCTACAAGAAGAAAGCAATGAAAGCTACATGGGATTCCGAGAAAGAATCCGAGGAGGAGATTGATACCGCCAACATGTGTTTCATGGCCAATGAAAGCACAAGCAAGGTAACCCCTTCCACTTCTCCAAATGATGAACTTTCCATGGATGAGTTAGGAGAAGCTTTTGTAGAATTATCACATAATTATGATTTCCTAAAGAAAAAGTATTTAAAAATGAAAAAGGAAAATGAATCTCTTAATCTTCAAATCTTTACTATTTCTAAAGAAAAGGATGAATTACTTTCCACTCTTGTTTCCACTCAAAAAGATTTTGACAAGTATAAGATCTCTTGTAAAGGCAAGTCCCCACAAATTGATTCTAATGAGATTACTTTGCTTAAAGAAAGAATAGACTCATTAGGAAGTGTTTTAAAAAATTGTGAGTTTGATAAGAAGAAGATAGAGGCCATGTTTCCTAAGAAACAAGCCCCTAAGAAAAATGTTCACCATGCTCATGCTCATGTTCATACCACACAACCTTTACATCGTGGCAAACCCCCAAAGCATGCTCACACTTCACACACACATCATGCATTCATGTATGGAAGAGTGTTCTCATGTTCACATTGTGGGCGGAAAGGACACTTAGCCAATTTTTGCTATGATAGACTAAGTGCATCTTATCATAATGTTTGGGTTCGAAACACTAACTTTCAAGGACCGAAGAAAGTTTGGGTACCAAAGTCAACAATTTTGTTAAATGATATAGGTACCTTCCAAAGCCCAACGACGTAGAGGATTGTGGTATCTTGATAGTGGTTACTCAAGGCACATGACTTGGGACATCAACAACTTTGCAACCCTATCAAGATACCATGAAGGTGGCACCGTCACCTTTGGAGATGATGCCAAGGGTAAAATCATCGGTATTGGTAATGTAAAACTCGGCACATCCCCTTTAATTGAGAATGTAGATTTAGTTGATGGACTCAAGCATAACCTCTTGAGTGTTAGTCAACTTTGTGATAAAGGTTTTGATATTGTTTTTGATCATGTAGTTTGTAAAGTTATTGATAGAATTTCTAATACTTGTGTGTTTTCCGGTTTTCGTGAAAGTAATGTTTATATGATAGATATGTCTAATATGTCTTGTAATATTACTTGTTTAAAAGCCCTCGATGATGACTCTTGGTTGTGGCATAGAAGATTAGGCCATATTTCATTTGACCACATATCTAGGTTAAACGCAAAGGAAATGGTGAAAGGTATTCCTTGTTTGAGTTTTGAAAAGGACCGAGTTTGTGACGCATATCAATTTGGGAAACAAACTAAGTCTTCTTTCAAGTCAATTAAGGATATCATGACATCACCTCCTTTGGAGTTAATGCATATGGATCTATTTGGCCCTACACAAACCAAAAGTTTAAGTGGGAATAGATTTGCATTTGTTTTGGTTGATGACTTTTCACGATTTACTTGGGTTTTCTTTCTTGAACACAAAATCAAGCTTTCTCATATTTCCAAACCTTTAAGAATAGAGTTGAAAAAGAAAAAGATGTTTCGATTTTAAGAATAAGAAGTGATAGAGGAGGTGAGTTCATTAACCTACCCTTTACCATTTTTTGTGAAGAATATGGAATTAAGCATGAACTTTCTTGTCCTAGAACTCCACAACAAAATAGAGTAGTTGAACGAAAAAATCGAACTTTACAAGAGATGGATAGGACAATGCTAAGTGAATATGGTCTACCACATTATTTGTGGGCCGAGACCGTTAATACATCATGCTATATATCAAATCGTGTTTTCTTGTGTAAAAATACTTCAAAAACTTCTTTTGAAATGTACTTTTCTAGAAAACCAAATGTTTCATATTTCAAGGTTTTTGGATGTAAATGTTTGTTTTAAATACCAAAGATAATTTAGGCAAATTTGATGCTAAAGCTTATGAGGCAATTTTTGTTGGTTATTCTAATACAAGTAAGGCTTATAGAATCTTCAATAAATCATCTTTGACTGTTGAGGAATCTATACATGTTAAGTTTGAAGAATCTAACTTGTTTGTTAAGAATGTTGTAGAAATAGATGCTTTGGATGAAGGCTTGGAGAAAGTGACCTTGGAGGATACTACTACTAAGGGAGACAAGCCAAAGGATGATGAAGGAAGTGAAGCTAAGGTAGAAGAGGCTCAAGGAAATGAAAATCAAACAAATGAAGTGGAGCCGACTCAACAAACTTTCAAAGGGTTGGAGATACAATCCTCATCATCCCAAGGACCTCGTCATAGGTGAAGTATCAAAAGGGGTAACCACTCGCTCTAAACTTCATGATTATTATGGTCATTATGCATTCATTTCTCATGTTGAACCCAAGAACGTCCTCGAAGCCGAGGCCGATTCATATTGGTTGCTAGCTATGCAAGAGGAACTCAATCAATTTGAGCGCAATCAAGTTTGGCACCTTGTTCCTAGGCCCCACGATAGACCAACAATTGGTACTAAGTGGATCTTTAAGAACAAGTTGGATGAATCGGGTAACGTTGTTAGGAATAAAGTTACGTTAGTTGCCCAAGGTTACACCCAAATCGAAGGAATCGATTTTGAAGAAACCTTTGCACCCGTAGCACGGCTTGAAGCCATACGGATGACACTAGCATTTGCCTCATATAAAGATTTTAAATTGTTTCAAATGGATGTTAAAAGTACTTTTCTAAATGGTTTTATTGAAGAGGAGGTGTATGTTGAACAACCCCCCGGGTTTGTTGATCCTACACATCCGGATTTTGTGTTTAAATTAGATAAAGCTCTTTATGGTTTAAAACAAGCCCCTAGGGCTTGGTATGAAAGACTTTCTTCATTTTGATTTCAAATGGTTTTAAGAAAGGTAAAATTGACACCACTTTGTTTACAAAACATGTAGACAATGACATTCTTATTGTGCAAATATATGTAGATGATATTATTTTTGGTTCTACTAATGAATCTCTTTGCCAAGCTTTTGAATCATGCATGAAGGATGAATTTGAAATGTCTATGATGGGGGAGCTCAACTATTTTCTTGGACTCCAAATCAAGCAAAGGAAGGATGGGATCTTCATCAACCAAGCCAAGTACACAAAGGAATTAATCAAAAGGTTCGGGCTTGAAGCATCTAAAGTAAGCAAAACTCCCATGGCAACAACTACCAAGCTTGACAAGGATGAACAAGGTAAAAGTGTAGACATTAAGCTTTATCGTAGCATGATTGGTAGTTTATTGTATTTGACGGCTAGTACGCCGGATATCATGTTTTTCGTTTGTCTTTGTGCACGTTTTCAATCTTGTCCTAAAGAGTCTCATATAATTGCGGTTAAACGCATAATTAGATACCTTAAGGGCACTATTGAAATGGGTTTGTGGTATCCGAAAACCGGCCAATTTTCAATGACGAGTTTTTCGGATGCCGACTATGCGGGTTGTATGGTAGATAGGAAGAGCACAAGTGGAACATGTCAATTCCTAGGTAATTGTCTTGTATCTTGGTCTTCCAAAAAGCAAAATTTGGTAGCCCTTTCAACCGCCGAGGCGGAGTATGATGCGGCCGGAGCTTGTTATGCACAAGTTCTTTGGATGAAACATACTCTCCTTGACTATGATTTACACTTTGATCATGTTAAAATATTTTGTGATAATACTAGTACTATTCACATGACAAAGAATGCAAATCAACATAGCAAAACCAAACACATTGACATTAGGTATCACTTTCTTAGAGATCATTATGAGAAAGGTGATATTGATATTGATTATGTTTCTACCGATTTTCAACTTGCGGATATTTTTACTAAACCTCTAGATTATGCTAGATTTTCATTTATTTGTGGTGAGTTGAATGTTTGCATTATGGATTCTTAAAGAAAATTTCTTTTGTTTTGTTTGTTTAACCCTTTTTGATGTATGACAAAAAGGGGGAGAAAAAGTATAAGTTTGTTTGTTGTTTTATTTGTTTATGGTGTACTACTTTGATGTATTTGAGTTTTTGACAAAACTATGTGTTTCCAATGCCTTATGTATTTAGCTCTTCATTGACTTTTTTTTTGATACATAGCATTATTTGAGTGGGAGCTTTCCAAAGCTCTTCTTCCATTTTTGTTTAAATAACCTATATGTTTTGTCATCATCAAAAAGGGGGAGATTGTTGGCCCAAGGTTACAATCACCCCTTTTTAGTGTGTTTTGATGATTACAAAACATATTAGTTATTTGTACTAATATTGTTTATTGGTTAAGTGTGTTTCAGGGATCTAACTCATCTAGAAGGTTTATTCCCTATAAGCAAATGTTTTGGACTCAAGTCAACTCAAATTGAGCTCAAGGATCAAGTGTTGAAGACCTTATGGTGAAAAGCCCTCTTGAAGCACTTGTAGTACCTAGAACAAATGTAAGAATAGAATGTTAAAGTTTGAGTGTTGGATATTGGCTCTAGGATACACATACACAATTTGTTTTTGTTAAAATGTGAGTCTTGTATTTAAGTTTTCATGTTTTAAATTTGGTTTCATGCCTTAGTAGATATTTACATGACCCTAAGTTTTACAAAATAAATATCATGTTTAGATCATGTTTATATACTCCTACTAGCATGTTACTTAAGTTTGTTCAAACCCAAAACTTTTTTTACAAAATTTTCTAAGTCAAAAAAATACTATTTTTCCTGTTTCAGGCTGACCGGCCGACCGACCCGGTCGACCGGCGCCAGTGCCAGGACGTGCACATTTGTGCACGTCTGTCGGTCGACCACCCGGTCGACCGACTGTGAGCAGTTGCTCTCGGGTTTTCTGGGTCGACCGGGCCGGTCGACCGCCAGAAGACCCGAGCCAACGGATCTTTTGCCAGCTGAGCTGGCGGTCGACCGGCCCGGTCGACCGCCAAGCCTGCAAAAGCCAACTGCTCTTTCCTCTTTTGTGCAATTCTGAAATCTGTTTTCCAGATTGCTTTTTGGCAGACTTTTTCAGGGTTTTCCAGTTCTTTTTCAGAGTAAATAAACTCTAAATAAATTGTTTTAAACCTATTTCTCTCCCTATAAATAGAGGAGAAGACTCTCTTGTAAAATACCAAGAAAAATCCTCAATTTTTTAAAAGGTTTTCAAAGAGAAAAGAAAAGTGTTTAAGCTCTCCATTTCCAACTCTTTCTTGAGCTAGTTTTCAGTTGTGCTCCCTTGCAAAAATCATCTCTACAACTGAGTTTTTCTCACTACACTTCATAGAGCCAAAATCCCTTACTCATTCTATAGTGAAGTTGTAAAAAGAGTGAGAGTGTTGTAAAAGAGTTTGGTGATCTTGTGTGATCACTTTTGTTCTTGTGATCTTCTTGTTCTTGTGGAGACACCTCTTCGGTAGAGGTTTTTGTACTTGGTGGAGCTCGGTGCTCGGGTCTTCGGTAGACCGTTGTAATCATCCTCGGTGGATAGTGGAAACCCTTCACGGAGGTGAAGGCGGGGAGTAGAGCGGTGGCTCGAACCTCGAAACAAATACTTGTGTTTGCGATTGTCTTTTGCTCTTGCTCTCCATTTTGCTTTTAATTTCTATTGCACTCTATTGCTTTTAATTACTTGCTTGTGATCTTGTTTCTTTCCTTGTGCGATTACTTCAAGCTTGTAATACTTGTGATATCTTGTGTGCATTTCATCATTGCATTTTATTCATACTTTGTTCGATCAATTCTCAAACAACAAGGTTGCATTGCGCACCTCTAACCCATTCAAGGGGAATTGGGAGGAAGGAGTTCAGAACCTCTCACGGGGTATTCGGCTCTTAGTCTTGTTTTGAGAGATCGTTGCATCATTCATCCATCTTAGTTTTAAAAAGATTGTTAGATTAGCAATAACACCTATTCACCCCCCTTCTAGGTGTTTTTCAAAAAATACTCTCCAAATCTTAGTGAAAACAATGCCCAAACCCCCAAATTTATAGGCTAAGAAAAACTAGCTGTTGGGGTCTGTCAGACTTGTCGGTCGACCGTCCGGTCGACCGCCAACGGTCAAAAATCCGACCGTTGGAGCCTCCGGTCGACCGCCCGGTCGACCCAAAAGAACAGAGTGCACTGCTCTCAGTTCCGGTCGACTGGGTCGGTCTGCCAGGTCAAGGCGTGCACGTCGTGCACGTCGGTCGACCGAGCCGGTCGACCGACTTCAGCTCTAATCGACTTGATAGGTCGACTAGTCGACTTGCTGAAGCCTGAAACTGAAAAACTGGGATTTAAAACTTGGTCTTTTTGATTGAAATAAAATCCCATAAAATACTTAAAAATCTACAAAAATAGTTTTACCAATATTCTTTGATAAACAAACATGCTTGCACAAAATCAAGGCATGTTATAAATGATTTGGACTATTTTTGTAATAGGAAAATATTGGCTCAATTGAAAACTTGTATTTTCCAAAATCTTGTTTTTCCAAAACTCCTTTAAATAAAAACTAGATATTTTGAACTCATTAAAGCATAGTGTATATGGATATGATCCACTACACAAATAAGATGAAATATCTAAGTTTTTGACATTAAGCTCTAAACATGATTTTGGTTAAAAGATATGTATATAAGAAATTCCAAAAACCAAAAGTATTTTTCCAAAATGAAAGTCTTTTCTAAACTGAAAATTCTTTTATGAAAAGACAACTAAATCAAGAGTGTGTGTGTGTATATATATACTTGAGCAATCCACCAACTACTTTATCCTTTACATTTTATCTAAAAACAAAAATCTTATACCTACACACAAGTCTTCATCTTCTTGAAGTCTTCACTTGAAGCCTTCTCATTCTCTTGACTTGGTCCAACACGATCCAACGAGCTCAACTCTTGATGTGGTCTTGATGAATAGGCTCGTGAATCAACCGGTGCTAGCTCCAAAACTTGACTTTAAATCCTTTGTTGAAGCTCCACACCTACTAAGATCTTGATCAAAAATCTGTCACTAATTAAGCATAAGATCATTAGTACTATAACTACATGAGTTGATCATCATCAAAACTAGAGTGATGCGCCATTGGGCCAACATCCTGATCCGATTCGTTACCCGGATTCGCCGAGACGGGTTGGACCGTCTCGGCATTTTTTAATTATTTTTTTAATTCGAATTTTCTTAAATTTTTAAATTTAAAGTTATAAAGAAATTAGGAAAAAAAGAGGAAAAAATTTAAAAAATTGTCTAAAATTATAAAAAATAATAGAATTGATATTCACTAATTACAAGTTTTTTTTGTAAGGTAAATTATTTTATTAATATGAAAAAAATCATATACCAATCTGCTCATCACATATAATGTACATAAAACTCATCTCGTATAATATACATAAAAACTCTGGTGCTCATTGTTGGCCCAAGGTTACAATCACCCATGATTAGTGTATTTTGATGATTACAAAACATATTAGTTATTTGTGCTAATAACATTTATTGTTTAAGTGTGTTTCAGATTTCTATTCGTTCTAGAAGTCTTCTCTCACAAATACAAGGATTTGGACTCAAGTCAACTCCAATTGGGCTCAAGGAACAAGTGTTGAAGATTATATGAAGAAGCCTATTGAAGATCTTGAAGTCTTTAGAAACATTGTAAGAAATAGAATGTTAAAGTTTGAGTATATGAAATTTGGCTCTAGGATTTGCACACACACTTGTTTCATATATTTCCTATGTTTTGAAAATGGTTATTTCTAAGTTTTATGCCTTAGTTTATATATACATGTACCAAAAGCTTTATATCTTGAAAATCTTGTATAAAACATGTGTATAAACTATTTTCTGCATAATACTTAGCTATATGTATTTTTAAAATATTTCTCAAAATTTTTCTAACTCATAACCAGCCCAGTTTTCAGTTTCAGGCAACTCCGGCCGACCGCCCGGTCGACCGGCGATGTGTCTGGACATGCACTGTCTGTGCATGTCTGTCGGTCGACCGGACCGGTCGACCGACGGAGAGCAAATTGCTCACAGTTTGTTTCGGTCGACCGGACCGGTCGACCGGAAGAAGGAAACTGTGTTTCCTCTTTTGGGACGGTCGACCGGACCGGTCGACCGAGAGCCAACGGCTCTTTGCAGCTGGCCTTGCGGTCGACCGAACCGGTCGACCGCCAAGCCTGCTATAGCCTAACGGCTCTTTCCTCTTTGGGCTATTCTGAAAAACTGTTTTTGTTTTCAGCTTTAACAGATTTTTGGAGAGTTGTTGGGGAGCTTTTGCAGGTCAAATTAGGTGTAAAGAAATTGTTTTTAACCTATTTTTCAACCCTATAAATAGAGGAGAAGTCTCTCTTTCATATGACCAAGAAAAATCCTCAAGTTTGTGTTGTTTTCAAAAGAGAAAAGAAAAGAGTTTAAAGCTTTCATTCCAATTCTTTTTGAGCTTGTTTTTCAGTTGTGTTTGATTACTAATATCACTCTACAACTGAAGTTTTTCTCACCACACTTCATAGAGCCAAAAATCCTATACTCATTCTATAGTGAAGTTGTAATTAAAGTGAGAGTGTTTGTAAAAGAGTTTGAGAAAAAGTGTAGTGATCTTGTTGTGATCACTTAGTTCTTGTAATCCTTTCCTTGTGGAGCAACCTCTTCGGTAGAGGTCCTTTGTACTCGGTGGAGCTCGGTGCTCGGTCTTCGGTAGACCATATTGTAAAGGCGTCCTCGGTGGATAGTGGAAACCCTTCACGGAGGTGAAGGCGGGGAGTAGAGCGGTGGCTCGAACCTCGAAACAAATCACTTTGTTTGCGATTGCCTTTGCGTCTAATTCTTGCTTTACTTTTCAATAGCTCCTTATTGCTTTCTATTGCATTCTTGTGATATTGTTTAATTCTCTTGTGCTACTATTTGCTTGCTTGTAATTCTTGTCATATATCATTGTGTTTGCATCATTCTTCATATCATCCATTTCATACTTGTGTGTGCCAATCCCGTACTCATCCAACAAGAGCTTCACATAGCGCCTCAACCCATATCAAGGGGAATCAAGAGGAGTTTAGTCCAGAGCCTCGCAAGAGGAATTCGGCTACACTTGTTGAATTGTACTAAGTTGAGCCTCACTTGTTTTAGGTTCCGCATTTAGAGAGTTAAAATTTTTAAGATTAGCAATCACACCTATTCACCCCCCCTCTAGGTGTTTTTCAATTGGTATCAGAGCTTGGACTCTAGGATTTGGTTTAACAACCTTAGAGAAGATCCTAATTTGCTAATCATTTCATTCATATTCATATAGTAAAAATGGCCGATGGTATTAAAACCCCTCCTAAGTTTGATGGACTTAACTTTCCCATATGGAAGGTTAAGATGACCGTGTTTTTGCAATCTCTAGGTAGCCGAGTTGCAAAAGCCGTGACTATGTCCTTTAGTGTACCCCCCGGTGACGAATCCACTTGGTCCGAAATAGAGACTAAGGAATTCGATGCCAATGCCAAAGCTCACTATGCACTTCTTCAAGCCCTTAATGATGATGACATTTTTAGGGTTATCCATTGCAAATCCGCATATGAGATTTGGTCACACTTGATAGTCACTCATGAGGGGACTTCACAAGTAAAGAAGGCTAAGATTGACCTTCTTCGGTCCCAATATGAAACATTTAGCATGCAAGATAATGAAACCATAGATGATATGGTTACAAGATTTACCAAGATTACTAATGGACTCTCTTCTTTAGGTGAAGATATCAACAATGATCAAAGAGTAAGGAAGATCATCCGGGCTCTTCCTCCTTCATGGGAAGTTAAAGCAACAACCTTGAAGGAACTCAACGACAATGAAGAGATGGAGCTTATAGGTCTCATTGGGAACCTCAAAACCCATGAGATGGAAAGGAAAGCAAGGGAGGATATGGCTCCTTCCAAAAAGAAGACTATCGCCTTCAAGAGTCAAGCTACACACTCCGATGAAGACGATGAAGAAGAAGATGATGAGGAGCTCTCACTCCTTGTTAAGAATGTCCGGAGGATGTACAACAAGGCGAAGTACCAAGGTAGAAGAAGATGGCAAGGAGGCAAAGAAGAAAGAAGGATCACTTGTTTCAATTGCCAAAAGCCCGGACACATTGTTGCGGAGTGTCCGGACAAAGCTAAGCCCTCCACATCAAAGAAGCCCTACAAGAAGAAGGCTATGAAGGCAACTTGGGATTCGGAGACCGAATCCGAGGAAGAAATAGACACCGCCAACATGTGCTTCATGGCTAATGAAGGCACAAGCAAGGTAACCTCTTCCCCTTCTCATGATAATGAACTTTCTATGGATGTGTTAGAAGAGGCTTTTGTTGAGTTGTCACAAAACTATGATTTCTTAAAGAAAAAGTATCTTAAAATGAAAAAGGATAATGAATCTTTAAGTCTTCAAGTTTTTACTCTTACAAAAGAAAAAGATGATTTGGTTTCCACTTTGGCCACTATCAAAAATGATTTTGAAAAATATAAGATTTCTTGCAAAGGTAAGGCCCCACTAATTGATTCAAATGAAGTTTCTATGATTAAGGAAAGATTAGACTCATTAAGTGTTGTTTTGAAAGATTGTGAGTTTAACAAGAAGAAAATTGAGGCTATGTTTCCTAAGAAACAAGCCCCAAAGAAAAATGCTCATGCTCATGTTCATGTTCATGCTACACAACCTAAACAACATGGCAAAACCCCAAAACATGCTCACACTACACATACACATCATGCATTCATGTATGGTAGAGTGTTCTCATGTTCACATTGTGGACGGAAAGGGCACTTAGCCAATTTTTGCTATGATAGATTAAACATTTCACGTCATAATGTTTGGGTTCGAGGCACTAACTTAAAGGACCCAAGAAAGTTTGGGTACCAAAATCAACAATTATGTTAAATGATGTAGGTACTTTCCAAATCCAACGACGTAGAGGATTGTGGTATCTTGATAGCGGTTGCTCAAGGCACATGACTTGGGACATCAACAACTTTGCAACCCTATCAAGATATCATGAAGGTGGCACCGTCACCTTCGGAGATGACGCCAAGGGTAAAATCATCGGTATTGGTAATGTAAAACTTGGCACCTCTCCTTTAATTGAAAATGTAGTTTTAGTTGATGGCCTCAAGCATAATCTCTTGAGTGTTAGTCAACTTTGTGATAAAGGTTTTGATATTGTTTTTGATAATGTTGCTTGTAAAGTAATTGATAGAACTTCTAATGTTTGTGTATTTTCCGGTTTTCGTGAAAGTAATGTTTATATGATTGATATGTTAAATATGTCTTGTAATATTACTTGTTTGAAAGCCCTCGATGATGACTCTTGGTTGTGGCATAGGAGATTAGGGCATATTTCTTTTGATCACATTTCTAGGTTAAACACAAAGGAAATGGTGAAAGGTATTCCTTGCTTGAATTTTGAAAAAGACCGAGTTTGTGACGCATGTCAATTTGGGAAACAAACTAAGTCTTCTTTCAAGTCAATTAAGGATATCATGACATCACGTCCTTGGAGTTAATCCATATGGATTTTTGGACCTACACAAACCAAAAGTCTAAGTGGGAATAGATTTGCTTATGTTTTGGTTGATGACTTTTCAAGGTTTACTTGGGTTTTCTTTCTTGAACATAAAAGCCAAGCATTTTCTTATTTTCAAATTTTTAAGAAAAGAGTTGAAAAAGAAAAAGATGTTTCGATTTTGAGAATAAGAAGTGATAGAGGAGGTGAATTCATTAACCAACCCTTTACCACTTTTTGTGATGAACATGGAATAAAGCATGAACTTTCTTGTCCTAGAACTCCACAACAAAATGGAGTAGTTGAACGGAAAAATAGAACATTATAAGAGATGGCTAGGACAATGCTAAGTGAATATGGTCTACCACATTATTTGTGGCCGAGGCCGTTAATACATCATGCTATATATCAAATCGTGTTTTCTTATGTAAAAATACTACTAAAACTTCTTTTGAAATGTATTTTTCTAGAAAACCTAATGTTTCCTATTTTAAAGTTTTGGATGCAAATGTTTTGTTTTAAATACAAAAGATAATTTAGGAAAGTTTGATGCTAGATCTTATGAGGCTATTTTTGTAGGTTACTCAAACACTAGTAAGGCTTATAGAGTTTTCATTAGATCATCATTGACTATTGAAGAGTCTATTCATGTTAAGTTTGAGGAATCTAACAAGTTTGTTAAGAATGTTGTAGAAATAGATGCATTGGATGAAGGTTTGGAGAAAGTGACCTTGGAGGATGCTTCTACTATGGGAGACAAACCAAAGGATGATGAAGGAAGCGAAGCTAAGGTGGAAGAGGCACAAGGAAATGAAAATCAAACACATGAGGTGGAGCCTACTCAACCACTACCAAAGGATTGGAGATACAATCCACATCATCCCAAGGACCTCGTCATAGGTGAAGTATCAAAAGGGGTAACTACTTGCTCTAGACTTCATGACTATTGTGGTAACTATGCATTCATTTCTCATATTGAACCCAAAAATGTCCTCGAAGCCGAGGCCGATTCATATTGGTTGCTAGCCATGCAAGAGGAGCTCAATCAATTTGAGCGCAACCAAGTTTGGCACCTTGTTCCTAGGCCCCACGATAGACCAACAATTGGTACTAAGTGGATCTTTAAGAACAAGTTGGATGAATCGGGTAATGTAGTTAGAAACAAGGCTAGGTTAGTTACCCAAGGTTACACTCAATCGAAGGGATCGATTTTGAAGAAACCTTTGCACCCGTAGCACGGCTTGAAGCCATACGGATGACACTAGCTTTTGCCTCATATAAAGATTTCAAATTATTTCAAATGGATGTTAAAAGTGCCTTTCTAAATGGATTTATTGAAGAGGAGGTGTATGTTGAACAACCCCCCGGGTTTGTTGATCCTACACATTCGGATTTTGTTTTTAAATTAGACAAAGCTCTTTATGGTTTAAAACAAGCCCCTAGGGCTTGGTATGAAAGACTTTCTTCATTTTTGATTTCAAATGGTTTTAAGAAAGGTAAAATTGACACAACTTTGTTTACAAAACATGTAGAAAAGGATATTCTTATTGTGCAAATTTATGTGGATGATATTATTTTTTGTTCTACTAATGAATCTCTTTGCAAAGCTTTTGAGTCATGCATGAAGGATGAATTTGAAATGTCTATGATGGAGGAACTCAACTATTTCCTTGGACTCCAAATCAAGCAAAAGAAGGATGGGATCTTCATCAATCAAGCCAAGTACACAAAGGAACTAATCAAAAGGTTTGGGCTTGAAGGATCGAAAGTAAGCAAAACTCCCATGGCAACAACTACAAAGCTTGACAAGGATGAACAAGGTAAAAGTGTAGACATTAAATTATATCGTAGCATGATTGGTAGCTTGCTTTATTTGACGGCTAGTAGGCCGGATATTATGTTTTCCGTTTGTCTTTGTGCACGTTTTCAATCTTGTCCTAAAGAATCTCACATAATTGCGGTTAAACGCATAATTAGATACCTTAAGGGCACTATTGAAATGGGTTTATGGTATCCTAAAACCGGATTATTTGAAATGAAGAGTTTTTTCGGATGCCGACTATGCGGGTTGTAGGGTAGATAGGAAGAGCACAAGTGGAACATGTCAATTCTTAGGTAATTTTCTTGTATCTTGGTCTTCCAAAAAGCAAATTCGGTAGCCCTTTCAACCGCCGAGGCGGAGTATGTTGCAGCCGGAGCTTGTTGTGCACAAGTTCTTTGGATGAAACATACTCTCCTTGACTATGATTTACACTTTGATCATGTTAAAATATTTTGTGATAATACTAGTACTATTCACATGACAAAGAATGCAAATCAACATAGTAAAACCAAACACATTGACATTAGGTATCACTTTCTTAGAGATCATTATGAGAAAGGTGATATTGTTATTGAATATGTTTCTACCGATTTTCAACTTGCCGATATTTTTACTAAACCATTAGACTATGCTAGATTTTCATTTATTTGTGATGAGTTGAATGTTTGCATTATGGATTCTTAAAAATAAATTATTTTTTTTCGATTAGTATTTTAACCCTTTTTGATGTATGACAAAAAGGGGGAGAATAAGTTTAAGAGTTTTTTTTGAATTTGAACAAGTTTAAGAGTTTGTTATTTTGAATTTGTTTGAGTTTGTTAAGTTTGTTTATTTAAGTTTTTTTGACAAAACTATTTTTAAGAAACTATTTTGCCTTGAATGCTTTATGTATTGTGCTTCCATAGTCAAATTTTTATACATAGCATTATTTGAGGGAGAGTTTTTCAAACTCCTCTTCCATGTTTATTTAAATAACCTATATGTTTTGTCATCATCAAAAAGGGGGAGATTGTTGGCCCAAGTTACAATCACCCATGATTAGTGTATTTTGATGATTACAAAACATATTAGTTATTTGTACTAATAACATTTGTTGTTTAAGTGTGTTTCAGATTTCTATTCGTTCTAGAAGTCTTCTCTCACAAATACAAGGATTTGGACTCAAGTCAACTCCAATTGGGCTCAAGGAACAAGTGTTGAAGATTATATGAAGAAGCCTATTGAAGATCTTGAAGTCCTTAGAAACATTGTAAGAAATAGAATGTTAAAGTTTGAGTATATGAAATTTGGCTCTAGGATTTGCACACACACTTGTTTCATATATTTCCTATGTTTTGAAAATGGTTATTTCTAAGTTTTATGCCTTAGTTTATATATACATGTACCAAAAGCTTTATATCTTAAAAATCTTGTATAAAACATGTGTATAAACTATTTTCTGCATAATACTTAGGTATATGTATTTTTAAAATATTTCTCAAAATTTTTCTAACTCATAACCAGCCCAGTTTTCAGTTTCAGGCAACTCCGGCCGACCGGCCCGGTCGACCGGCGATGTGTCTAGACATGCACTGTCTGTGCATGTCTGTCGGTCGACCGGACCGGTCGACCGACGGAGAGCAAATTGCTCACAGTTTGTTTCGGTCGACCGGACCGGTCGACCGGAAGAAGGAAACTGTGTTTCCTCTTTTGGGACGGTCGACGGACCGGTCGACCGAGAGCCAACGGCTCTTTGCAGCTGGCCTTGCGGTCGACCGAACCGGTCGACCGCCAAGCCTGCTATAGCCTAACGGCTCTTTCCTCTTGGGCTATTCTGAAAAACTGTTTTTGTTTTCAGCTTTAACAGATTTTTGGAGAGTTGTTGGGGAGCTTTTGCAGGTCAAATTAGGTGTAAAGAAATTGTTTTTAACCTATTTTTCAACCCTATAAATAGAGGAGAAGTCTCTCTTGCATATGACCAAGAAAAATCCTCAAGTTTGTGTTGTTTTCAAAAGAGAAAAGAAAAGAGTTTAAAGCTTTCATTCCAATTCTTTTTGAGCTTGTTTTTCAGTTGTGTTTGATTACTAATATCACTCTACAACTGAAGTTTTTCTCACCACACTTCATAGAGCCAAAAATCCTATACTCATTCTATAGTGAAGTTGTAATTGAAGTGAGAGTGTTTGTAAAAGAGTTTGAGAAAAAGTGTAGTGATCTTGTTGTGATCACTTAGTTCTTGTAATCCTTTCCTTGTGGAGCAACCTCTTCGGTAGAGGTCCTTTGTACTCGGTGGAGCTCGATGCTCGGTCTTTCGGTAGACCATATTGTAAAGGCGTCCTCGGTGGATAGTGGAAACCCTTCACGGAGGTGAAGGCGGGGAGTAGAGCGGTGACTCGAACCTCGAAACAAATCACTTTGTTTGCGATTGCCTTTGCGTCTAATTCTTGCTTTACTTTTCAATAGCTCCTTATTGCTTTCTATTGCATTCTTGTGATATTGTTTAATTCTCTTGTGCTACTATTTGCTTGCTTGTAATTCTTGCCATATATCATTGTGTTTGCATCATTCTTCATATCATCCATTTCATACTTGTGTGTGCCAATCCCGTACTCATCCAACAAGAGCTTCACATAGCGCCTCAACCCATATCAAGGGGAATCAAGAGGAGTTTAGTCCAGAGCCTCGCAAGAGGAATTCGGCTACACTTGTTGAATTGTACTAAGTTGAGCCTCACTTGTTTTAGGTTCCGCATTTAGAGAGTTAAAATTTTTAAGATTAGCAATCACACCTATTCACCCCCCCTCTAGGTGTTTTTCACTCATCTCATACAATGTACATAAAAAACTCTGGTGGTTCTTTACTTTTCATCATCGTCCTGTTCAAATTCTTCATCTAGAATAGCTTTTTCTTGTGTGCGTCTTTCTGTATCGAACCAGTCCTTTAAGCAAACAGCCATCTCCAAGTGTTTCGGCGTCAGCCTGCTCCTCCACGGTGTCAAAACTCTACCACCTGCAGAAAATACGCTCTCGGACGCTACTGTAGAGGCCGAAGGTGTCAGTATATCTCGGGCCATGTAGAAAGAACAGGAAATTGTTTTCTCTGTTCTTTCCACCAGGATAAAACATCAAATGTTTCCCATAGTTCATCAACATTTTCATTTATTTCAGCAGCCATTGTGTTCAAATATAAATTAAGTTCATCAAATGAACCTGCTCCTGAAGAGTGTTTCTTTCTAGTATTAGAGGAAAGTAAACTTTCAAAATTAGATAATCTTTTATCTAGACTAGTAGAAGAAGTTTGTGATGGTGTAAGTGTCCTAAATTCAGAAGAAGGGGAAATAACTCATCTCTGTACAATGGGTACATTTCTTCTAAAAGAGATCTAATTTCTAAAAGTAATTTATCTACATCTTGCTCATAATTTAAACATAAAATAAAATTGGATAATAAAAGTTTTAAATTATCTATTTTAATTCTAGGATCCATAATTGCAGCTAAGTAAAATAAAAAGGCATATTTTCAAATATTTTCGAAATTTTTCTTCCATATCATGTATAGCCTCTTCAAGACTGTCATCATCTCTGTATGTAGCAAATACTTGAGCAATCTCATTAAGATTATAAAAAACTAAGTTACATATGGGATAATATGTACCAGAAAGTGATTTTGTGGCAGTGTCAAATTTTTCTAGAAAAGTACAAAATTTTCATACAATTTCCACTCTTCATCGCTAATATAACAAGATGAACATTCATTTACTATAAAAATTGAATTGTTTATTTATAAGGAAGGCAATCTTTAATCATATTGTAGCTTGAATTCCAACGATTTTTCACATCTGCTTGGAGTTGTTTTTCCTTCAGTCCACATTGTCGGCAATAACTTTTAAAAGATTGTTTCCTAGGTCCACTGTGTTTTATATGTTAAATAGTTTTTTTTAACTTTATAAATATATTTGTCTAAGATTTTTAGACCATCTTGTACACATAAATTCAATATATGACAAACACATCTAACATGAAAAAGTTTACCGTTTAAAATCAGATCTAATACCGTTTTCAATTGTCATATTGAAGCAGTATTTTCACTTGCATTATCAAAAGAAATAGAAAATATTTTATTTTTTATACCATAATTTTTACAAGTGAGAAAATTTGAATTTGCTACATTTGTAGCAGAATGTTTCTCAGAAAATTTAGAATAATAAAATACGTTTTTGTAAAATCCAGTTATCATCAATAAAGTGAGCAGTAACCCTATAAATAATGAATAAGATTAAGAACTTCACATATATCGGAAGTTAATGAAATTTTTCTAGCATCACTAGTAAAAAGAGCCTTCAAAATATTTTTTCTATTTACAAATAAATCTTCAATTTCTTTAATTATAGTTTGTCTGCTAATTCTCTTATAATCAGGAGCAAAAACAAATTTAAGATAATCAACTAATGCATCTGATTCAGTAAAAGAAATGGAAGTTCTACTCGAACAATAAATTCAGCTAACTTATGTTTATTTACTTCAGGCTTATATCTCCAAGTGGAGAGTGTGCCTGAATCAGCTAATATTTGTGCTTGTTGTGGTGATAAACCGTGACTTTTAGCATGCTTTTTCATAGTGTTTTGTATCCTTCTTTATGATTAAATAGTTGATGACAGTACTTACATTCTGCCTTTCTTCTATCTTCACAACTTTTTCTACGAAATGGTTCCACACTAGAGAAGTTTTGGCTCTTACTTTAGTGGTTGTGCTAGTTGGCTGTTGTGTTTCTGAAACTATAGTATCATGTTATGCTGGTTGTGTAACATGTTGTTCTTGTGTTTCAGTAAAAAAAAGGAGCCAGAGATTGAGCGTGCATTGGTGATGTCGACATTAAAGTTGAGAATATGAGGAATATTGAGGAGGGAAGGAAATGGAATGCCGACCGTACCAATATCACTGGCATATGCAGTATGTGTATATGGTGCAAAACCACTGTAGTCAATTGCATAGCTTGACGAACTGTGATATGGAGTAAATCCGGATGTTGGGGGAGCATAATTGTATGGTGGGTAAGCGGCATATGTTGACGATGTGCTACCGCCAGTATCGGTGTCAGGTGCGGCAGATAAAAGATTGTGTGTTGATGAAGAACTACCACCGGCTTCGGATGGGTACCGTCAGTACTTCAGTTGGGCTCCATTAGACTAGACTGGAAGTTGGTAGAGATTTGTAATTGTAAGAGAATAAGAGTGATTTATAATAGAAGAGAGAGGGTTGAGGTTAAGTGAGATGAAAGTGAATGAGAGTGGAGGGTATTATAAAGGTTAGGGGGTTTTTAATTTTTTTTTTAAAAGGATACAACGGCTCAAAAATGAGCCGTTGTGGGTGAATAAGCCCTCTTTCCCACCCACAATGGCTCTTTTTTTGAGCCGTTGAGGGTTGAAAAAAATAAAAAACGAATCTAGGGATGATGAATTTTAAACAAAAAAAAAATAGCCCACTATACACTTTGGTTGTTGCACATGCAGCACACTGCCAGTTCACTAGCTGGCACATGAATTTTGCTAGCTAATGAATTTTAAACAAAAAATTAATAAGTCGTCCATTTGATATTTTTTATAGACACTTATAAATTAATTTTGGGCAAAAACACACTGTTTCTATTTATTTATTTATTTTCTTTTTTAGATACAGTATTTGACTGTAGAATAAGATCAAAGGAATCAAGGATGCATGACACTTGAATCATGATCATCACACATGTGATGATGGGCATCACAATAATATACAATTGAGATTGATTAATTCGCTTTGATTTGTTCCAATCAAGCTTAGGTGTATTAAAATAGTGATTGTACAAGGAAAAAAAATAATTAAATTAAACAATTATATTAATTAATTTTGTAGGAATTTGACGACACTGTAACATGTTGACTAGTACTGATATGAAGGGTAGGTTGCAGAAATTAATAAATTATTTAGTGAATTTTAATTGCTTGTGAATGTTTCAAATCATGTGGTCTTTGAAACACTGAGCATGAAAATTAAAGGTCAAGTTTGAATGGTAGATTTATACAATATTTGATTTGAGCCACAGTTGGATTTAATTTGTAAGTCCAATTCCTATTGTTTTGGATTTATTTTGACGGTCCAGTTTATGTAATTTTATTTTTTTTTCTAGTCAAAACTGTGACCTTTTAGCAAACTTGCAAGGCTTTGTAAACTATAGTCGCCAATCAAATGAATATAGGTATAGAGATTAAAAAAAAAAAAAACTGTTTTGAAAAAGTGTGACAATTGTTCCAATTTTTCTAAAATCTACAGTCCTAGAGTCATTTCAACTTTTACTTAGCCACTACACACGCATAGTTAATAATTACTAAAACAAACAGATAATTAAGAAATTAAAAATTTCATAACCAAGGCTTACTTCTTAATTAATCTTTGAGCGTGTTTGATTTGCTACAAGTGAGAGGAAAATGTGAGTGAGAAATGAGGAGGAAAAAGTGATGAAAAAGTAGGAAATTAGAGACTGTGCGAGTAAATTTTTCGGTGTTTGATTATAATGTGAAAATATAAATAAAAATAATATTGTTTTTTTTCAGTGTTTGATTAGTAACGTGAAAGTGAAAGTGAAAAAAAATTACCACAAAGTTGACCGCAAAATAATATTACAACAAATATTAATTATGAAGTTTTTTTTGAACTATAATTAGATTGCAAGTGATATTTTTATGACCATAAAATTAACTATTTTTAGTTACAGTTTATTATAAGTGAGATTTACATGACCATAAAATTGATCACACTGCTAATGAAAAATGATAGTGTAAAAGAAAAATATAAAAAAAATAAGAATTTTCTCTTTTCCTTTTTCAGCTTCAAATAAATATTAGAAGAAAAAAAATTTCTAGTTGCGCTTTTCCCCACTTCCGCCCCCAAACAGATCTATCAAGGGCTCCCCATGTGCCTAGCATGTGACAACCAAAGTCAGGTGTGATAGGAACCAATGACCAACACACACCTTCCCAACTTATGAATTATCTTATCAAATCCCTAACAAAGAAAAGGAAAAGGCTGGGCTACAAACTTATCACCGATCAGCATCACACTGAACCAAATAGTCAGGTGGCCAACAAGACAGACAAAAAAAACACACACACACAGCTCACATGACCCCGGTCCCTTACACGTGGACGTCTGTAACCGGCCCGACCGTCTACGCTTTACACGTGGCTGAATCAGGACGACCCGTGCCCCTCCACGTCCGGGACCCGAAAACTTAGCCAAAGGCCGCTACTTTTTCCTCCTCAGGTTCCAGGCTCCCCGCTAACGTCGTTCCTGTCCCCATCTCAGGGCGGGGCCCACCCTAATCAACGTCCGCTATTGACGCGCCGTTCTCATCCGACGGATGACATTGAAGCAAAGAGTCCCACATAAAAAAAGATTACCGCACTTAAACAAGAGATTTATGTATTATCCATAAATATATATGTAATAAAATGATAGGATGGGGAATTTAGATAACAAGAAGGATACTTATGACAATCAACAAGTAAGAAAAATACCCTTGGGTCAGTGTGGTTATTTGCACCTACAAAAGTGATGAACACACTCAGATTAACACACTCACAAATTTACTAAACACCCCCCTGACAATACCCTTACACCCTTAACTTAATTGTTTTTCTCAAAGAGCCCCCCAACCCTGTAGCACCCGTTCCCGGGATACGTACCCAGATGCGTATCCCAAAATTTTTCGACCATATTGTTCAATTTTTTCCAGTATATATTTTTGAGTTGTGATTGTATGTGCTGTTATGTATCGAATCTGGATTCTCAGACCTAGAGTCAGCCCTAACCCGGACTGGGAACCCGATACTAGCCTGCTGCCCGATTTGACCTTTCTGGAAGTTCAATTTGACCGATTTCAATTTTAGACACTATTTTCTAATATTTTAGATTTTTCATGTTTTTCTGGAATTTTCAGAATTTTTCTGCAAAATCTCCAAAACTGGTGTCGGTCGGCATTGTTGATTGATTCCCAGATTTTTAGTTTTCAAACGGGATTGAATTTTTAAAAACAGCTTTCACATTACTTCTTATAATTTCATTTTCTATCTAAATAAATTTTTTTGATATTTTTCTAAATTTATCAAAATTTCACCGATTCTGGTGTCGGTCGGTATCGCCGGAAGATTTCAGGATTTTTAATTTGAAAACTAATTGAATTTCTTGAATCCAATTTCACCGAACATCTTAAAATAATATTTTCTATTTTTGAGAATTTTTCGGAACATTTCTGAAACAGTTGAATTTTTGCCTTATTAAAATAATAATATTAATTACCGATCTTATCTTTTCTTACTTTTTCCTTCTCTACTCCCCTACTTTGTACTTCCAGATATTATAATAAATAAATTATTTAATAATAAATTTTATACTATTTTTTTCTTTTTCTTTATTTTTTCCTTTTCTTTAATTTTCATTCTTTTTCTTCTTTTTCTTTTCTTCTCCTTCACTCCACCCCCCATACCCCTGCTTCTTCCCTGCCACCGTCACCTGCAGCAGCAGCCAGGCCATGATGGGTTGCTGCTACAGCCCCCCTTCCCCCCCATCCCATTCCATCATCACTTTCTCTTTTCTTCCCTATTAAAACCCTTCATCTTTCTTTTCCCTTTTCATTTCTAATTTCAACTTCAACCTCCTTCAACCAAAACCAACCCACTTCATTCATCACCACCGCCACCTCCACCATCACTACCTCCATCGCCGCCCCCTATAGCTGCCGACCACCACCCCCACACCTCCTCTCCACTCCACCAACTCCTTTTCATTCAACCACCACCCCTCCACCTTCAATTTCAACAAAACCCGTCTCTTCATCACCCTCTTCACCTTCAAAATGCTCCATCAATACTCCACCTGCTCCACTTCCACCACCATTCTATCATCTCCTCCTCGTCCTCCAACTTGCCACCACCACCAATCACCACCAACCACCACCATCAACCACACCACCTCCTTCAACATCAAACAACAACCACAACCAACACTCCCACCACCACCTCCTCCCCGTGGCCCTAGCCGCCGACCCCCCTGGCCGGCTGCCCTCCGGCGGCGCCGCCCAGGCCGGCGGCGGCAGCTGGCCGTCAGCCACCCCTCTCCCATCCATTTCTTCTCGTTTCTTTCTTTCTTCTTCATTCCTTCTTTATTCTTTCTTTCTTTTCTTTTCTCTTTCTTTTCCCTAAATAAACCCACTTTCCCACATTCCCTAAAATATCCTCCCCCTCATTCCCAAATTACTTTCCAATATTTACAATCAATGCCCTCCCCTTTTAATTCCTAATTCTTTTCTAAAATACCCTATTTTCTCTCTCTCCCCTTCCTACAACTCTCTATCTCCTCTCTCATTCCCTCTCTAATATTTATATATACAATTATAATTATATATTTTAATATATATATGGGCTAGCGGCTTGCTCGCACGGGTTTAAGAACTCTCGGACTTTAACCCGGTATTTCATCCTGGTATTAGGCGAGTACATTTCTTTCTTTATTACCGTCGTTCCATGTCTAATAATTATTATCTTGCTTTTAATATATGATGTCTCTTTATGCAAGTTAGTATATGTTATATAAATGAGTATCATGCTTTATAAATAGCTTTCAGCTATTATTATACTTTGTCGAACCGGTATTATACCGGGTATGTCTAGATCTGCTCCCGCTTTACTCGACTTCGCCTAGCTAATTAAAAGATGAATTTATTGTTATTATAAAAATGATTGTGAAGAGTTTGAACAGTTTATACCGTTCTCCTGTACCTTGTTATGTGACTAGTTGATACCTAATATTTGTTATTGTGACTCACACCGACATATCAGTTACCTGACCCTAACATGTATACACCTAATGCTTGTCATGCCATGCTTAACACTTGATATCTGACACTGTTACTTGCCATGCTTATCACTTGATATCTGACACCGGTACTTGTCATGCTTATCACTTGATATCGACACCGGTACTTGCCATGCTATACTTATTATTTGATATCTGATACCGGTACTTACCGTGCTATACTTATTACTTGATATCTGACTCGGTACTTGCTGTGCTATACTTATCGCCTGATATCTAACACCTGAGATAATAACACTTGATACTTGACCTGATATTATGGCACCTGTATTATATTGCATATTCATGACTATTACTTTTACGGGGACTTGGCATGATTATTATACTGTTACCAGATATTTGGTACTCCTGAACTTCTGTACTCCGGAACTCCTGTATTCCTGAACCCCTGAAAAAGGTGACTCCTGATAGTATACTCCTATTAATCCCCGTACTTGAATAATCGTGGTTATTGGATTACTGTATACACTTGTGGACATTATCTTTGGGCAATATATATATATATAAATAAAATAATCAACTTATACTGGGGTGGCGGGAAACTGATGGAAACCAGTATGATATCATATTTATAATGGTGATATTTCTGAAGTGTCGTGTGGGGCGCGTAATGATAAGTCCCCGGAAGCAGTAGCCTGAATCTGAAGTGTCGTGTGGGGCGCGTAATGATAAGTCCCCGGAAACAGTAGCCTGTACTCCTGAGCTAGTCTCGGGCAGAGACGGGACCCACTATAAATATGAGCCATCAGATTTATCAGTTTCCAAATAATAACTCATCTTTTTCATAGGTAGATGTATGTGTGCCGGTAGCACACAAAAGCATATGAATCGGATGAATAACATAAAACAACTAAACAGTAATAAGGTTAGGAACAAGTGATATTTGGTCTCTCCTTTGTTCGAGTCCTGGTACTCACATATCAGACCGGGTAAGTTCTACAGAGTGCGTACTCTAGTATGGACTATCGGTGATGTGAGACGCTGGTAGGGAGGCGATTGAAATATCAAACGGTACTGATTATTATTATTGGATAAATTAAAATGATATACCTCTATATTTCAGTTATAGTGTTATGTTCTGAGTTGATACCCTGCCTTATGACATATGATTTTTGTGGCACAATGATTACTTCAGACACACTATAGTTCTATTATTCTTAGGGCAACTCAAGTTGTATAAACTCAGACGATGGCGACATGAGATATGTGGTATATAAATGAGAGTTTCCTTGTTTGGATTATCCCCTTGACGTATCTGTCCCGTGAATCCATAATCTGAGATTGTACACCTAGTTTTGTCCACAGTCGTATTTATCGCATGTTTAACTTATTTACTGCATGTACATATGCTCTTCATACTGCCTTCTATGCATGTTTTCAGTTTTAGATTCATCGATATACATGATTTACTGTCGTTCCTTTAATTCTCCTTATGTTATTTGTTATTACTTGTACCTGCATACTTGGACCACATCACTTGATCATGTACACGTGTACCTGTTATGCATGCCATTTGGCTTTATTATGTGTACTCGCAGGGTCTTGTCTGACAACCCTGTATTCTCATGTTCAGATCCTAGAGACCGGACCTTGGTGACCTAGCTGTAGCTGATCACACTGCGCAGCGGATCCTTCCGTGACGATCGGAGTGCAGCAGAAGCTTGGATCATCGCCACAGCTTTTCATCTCAGTTCCTCTTCTGTTTGGTTCTCGAGACCTCTTTAGCTGCTCGTGAGCATCTCTCAGCTTTGTATATCTCTTCATGTATTGTACTTTTGTATTTTTTTTGTGATGTAATATTACTGTAATATTGTATCACTCTCTGTGATAACTATGTACTTATACTTTTCTGTTAGAATGTATATTACCACTGTGCTTCCGCGCTCTGATTCTTGCCTGTACTAATGCTTAGCATATATACGTGAGGGTATCTCCGACCTGCGTATATACATCGCAGTGACTTCTCCGTACCCGCCGATCGGGGCGCACAGGATGGTATCAGAGCCTAGGTTTTAACATCATCAGTACAACCAGTTGGCAGATTAATGATGTATTAATCTGCAGCTAGAGAGCATGAGTCTTGAATATACATTCCACCGCAAGTATGGTGTTATCTTTTCCTTGAATCCTGAGACCCTTCTATCTTTTTTCTTTCAACTTCTTCCCGTCATCTCTTCAACCAACTCAGATATGGAACGACAGAGAACCCGTAATGGTCCTGGTACTTCTCGTGACAGTTCTAATGGAGAGGGCAACAACATGATGAGGGTACTTCATGGCATGATGGAGAGTCAGCATCAGCAGACAGAGCTCTTGTGATAGGCATTATCGACTGAACCTAGAGAGCAGAGGCTTGACAATGTATCTGATTTCAGAAAACTGCAGCCGGCTAAATTTTCGGGTACTGAGAAGCCGTTGGATGCAGAGCAGTGGCTGATTGATACTACAGATCTTCTGAAGGCAGTCCGGATTCCTGATGAAAACCAAGTGGAAATGGCTAAGATACAATTGAAGGATGTGGGCAGAACTTGGTGGTTGGCAGAAGAAGCGGGGCTGGAGAAGCCAATCACTTGGGACCAGTTCTCGAAGAGTTTCTACGAGAGATTCTTCTCTAAGACAGCACAGAAGGAGATGGAAGAGCAATTTATCAGATTGCAGCAGACGGATCAAACTGTAGACGAGTATGCTGCAGAGTTCCTGAGACTGAGCCGGTTCGCGCCATACATGGTGGCCAATGAGGAGATCCGAGCAAGGAGATTCCAGCAAGGCCTGAGGATGCAGATCAATTGTTTCTTATACCCTAGCAACTCAAGACGTATTCTCAGGTCCTTATCATCGCTCGTGAGGTAGAACGGGGATTGGGAAAGCGTCAGGATGAGATGCAGAGGAGTCAGTGAAGAGACCCTTTCAGTTGAAGGGAGGTGAAGACTCAGTCGGACCCCTGGATACCCCACTAGCGGAGCAATTACTCCAACCACTCCCTCAGCAAATGAGATATGGGTATTGTCTGAAGCTCGACACTACAAGCGTGATTGCAGAATGGCAAACAAAGTATGCTTAGCATGTAGGTCTGATGGTCATATGATAAGGAATTGTTCATTCGAATGGATGGGGAGTACCACCCCGATTCAATCAACACTTCTAGTACCACCGGTAAGAAGGGACCCAGGACCAATCGAAAGGAGAGCTCCATTCCCCTCCCCGCGGTATGTCTTCAATCAAGCACAGAGAAGACCAAGAGGTAGAGCAGATGGGAAAAAGCGGAAAGCATATCATTTGACCGCCAAGGAAACTAAGTATCAGATGAAGGGGAACAAAGAGTGGTGCCCTATATTTTGAACGAGGACCCATGGAGGTGACGCCTGTGACCATTATCCCCATTTTATCATGTCTTGAGTTGGTAAAAAAATTTTTTATCATATCCATTCTATCATGATAATTCTATCATCCTATTTTCTTCTGTGTTCATCTCCCTCCTTCCAGAAATTTCGAGGATGAAATTTTTGCTAGGTGGATAGATTGTAGCACCCCGTTCCCAGGATACGTACCCAAATGCGTATCCTAAAATTTTTCGACCATATTGTTCAATTTTCTTCCAGTATGTATTTTTGGGTTGTGATTGTATATGTTATTATGTATCAAATCTGGATTCTCAGACCCAGTATCAGCCCTGACCCTGACCGGGAACCCGATACTAGCCTGCTGCCTGATTTAACCTTTCTGAAAGTCTGATTTGATCAATTTCAGTTTCAGACACTATTTTCTAATATTTTAGATTTTTTATGATTTTTTGAAATTTTTCAGAATTTTTCTGCAAAATCTCCAAAACGGTATCGGTCGGCATCGTTGACTGATTCTCAGATTTTTAGTTTTCAAACGGGATTGAATTTTTAAAAACAACTTTTATATTACTTCTTATAATTTCATTTTCTATCTAAATATATTTTTTGAGATTTTTTAAATTTATCAAATTTGACCGATTCTGGTGTCGGCCGGTATCGCCGGAAGATTTTAGAATTTTTAATTTAAAAACTAAATCATATTTCTCGAATCCAATTTCATTGAGTATCTTAAAATAATATTTGCTATTTTGAAGAATTTTTCGGAACATTTCTGAAACAGTCGAATTTTCGCCTTATTAAAATAATAATATTAATTACTGATCTTATCTTTTCTTGCTTTTTCCTTCTCTACTCCCCTACTTTATACTCCCAGATATTATAATAAATAAATTATTTAATAATAAAATTTTATACTATTTTTTCTTTTTCTTTATTTTTTTCTTTTCTTTAATTTTCTTTCTTTTTCTTTTCTTCTCCTTCACTACATCCCCCATACCCCCCCTGCTTTTTTCCCTTCCACCGCCGCCTGCAGCAGCAGCCAGGCCATGATGGGCTGCTGCTGCAGCCCCCTTCCCCCATCCCATTCTATCATCACTTTCTCTTTTCTTCCCTATTAAAACCCTTCATCTTCTTTTTCCCTTTTCATTTCTAATTTCAACTTCAACCTCCTTCAACCAAAAACAACCCACTTCATTCATCACCACCGCTGCCTCCACCATCACTACCGCCACCGTCGCCGCCGCCCCCTATAGCCGCCGGCCACCACCCCCACACTCCCTCTCCACTCCACGAACTCCTTTTCATTCAACCACCACTCCTCCACCTTCAATTTCAACAGCACCCATCTCTTCATCACCCTCTTCACCTTCAAAATTCTCCATCAATACTCCACCTCCTCTACTTCCACCACCACTCTATCATCTCCTCCTCCTCCTCCAACATCCCACCACCACCAACCACCACCATCAACCACCACCAACACCACCTCCTTCAACATCAAATAACAACCATAACCAATACTCCACCACTTCCACCTCCTCCCCGTGGCCCTAGCCGCCGCCCCCCCTCGCCAGCCGCCCTTCGGCGGCGGCTGGCCGTCGGCCACCCCTCTCCCCTCCATTTCTTCTCCTTTCTTTCTTTCTTCTTCTTTCCTTCTTTATTCTTTCTTTCTTTTCTTTTCTCTTTCTTTTCCCTAAATAAACCCATTTTCCTACATTCCCTAAAATACCCTCCACCTCATTCCCAAATTACTTCCCCATATTTACAATCAATACCTCTCCCCTTTTAATTCCTAATTCCTTTCTAAAAATACCCTATTTTCTCTCTCTATCTCTCTCTCTCTTCCTCCTACAACTTTCTCTCCCCTCTCATTTTCTCTCTCATTCCCTCTCTAATATTTATATATATAATTATAAGTATATATTTTAATATATAAATATAGGTTAGTGGCTTGCTCGCATGGGTTCACGAACTTCTCGGACTTTAACCCGGTATTGCAACCCGGTATTAGGCGAGACATTTCTTGCTTTATTACCGTCGTTCCATGTCTAATAATTATTATCTTGCTTTTAATATATGATGTCTCTTTATGCAAGTTAGTATATGTTATATAAATAAATATCATGCTTTATAAATAGCTTGGCCATTATTAAACTTTGTCGAACCGATATTATACCGGGTATGTCTTGATCTGTTCCCGCTTTACTTAGCTTCGCCTAGCTAATTAAAAGATAAATTTATTGTTATTATAAAAATGATTGTGAAGAGTTTGAACTATTTATATCGTTCTCCTGTACCTTGTTATGTGACCGGTTGATACCTGATATTTGTTATTGTGACTCTCACTGACATATTAGTTACCTGACCCTAACATGTATGCACCTGATACTTGCCATGCCATGCTTAACACTTGATATCTGACTGTTACTGTACTTGCCATGCTTATCACTTGATATCTGACACCGGTACTTGCCATGCTTATCACTTAATATCGACACCGGTACTTGCCATGCTATACTTATTATTTATATCTGATACCGGTACTTGCCATGCTGTAATACCCAGTTCCCGGAATACGTACTTAGTTGCGTATTCAGTTTTTCGATCGTATTTTTCGATTTACTTCTTGTATTTGACCGATTTTAGTTTTAAATATCATTTTCTAATATTTTATATTTTTTTAGGATTTTCTGGAATTTTCTCGAATTAAATTGAAAATCTTCAAAACCGGTGTCGACCAGTACCGCTGATCGATTCCCAGATTTTTAATTACAGACAGATTGAAATTTTCTCGAAGAGTCTTTAGACATTTCCTCTTAGAATCATATTTCCTACCTAAATACTTTTTCTGAGGATTTTATGATTTATGAAATTCCACCGGAGTCGGTATCGGCCAGTATCCGGGATTTTTAATTTCAAAACGATAAATTATTTCTTCAAACGAATTTCACCATGAGTCTTAGAATATTATTCTTGATATTTGGTAAATTTTGCGAGTCGTTCCGAGATACTTGATTTCGGGACGATTTCGGTATTTTTCGAAATGTTTTCCGCATCCACGACTCAAACCCGGGAATCAGCCTTTTCAACAGTTTCACTTTTGAGTCCAAGAACATATCTTCCCTTTTAATTTCTTTTCCTTTTTTCCTTTTTCTTTAATTCCTTTCCTTCCTCCACAAGCCACAACTTTTTCTCCAAAATTCCACCAATTTCTACACACTTCCACCAACTTCCACCACAAATATCTCTCTCTCTCTCTCTCTTCCATGGTCGGCCAAGATTGGCCAAGAGAAACACCTCACCCCTTTTATTTACATAAAACCCCCTCTTTCTACATTATTGGCATCTCCTTCACAAATCCAAAAGCTATATAAACTCCTCCTTCTCATTTCTCCTTCACTTTTCATTCCACTTCACAAGCCTTAACCTCCTCCATCACTTGGTGAAGGCCGGTCACTCCTTTTGGATTGGGGCCGTGCTCTTCTTTGTTGTCAAGACACTAAGGCCGGTTCCCCCTTTTTTAGGATTGGGGCCGGTTTTCTTAGTTGTCGACATCGCCGTAGGTTATTCCGGTAATCGTTCGCGATTATTCCGGGTAATCGTTTTGGTGATAAGTTGCGATAACTTGAACAAGGACTCTCCCGGAACGCTGGACGCATAAGAACGTTTTTAGGCGAGTATTTTTACTCGCCAAGACTTGGACATAATTGTTTTTTCATATGGTGTAAATTGATCAACAAACACACCATCAAATCTGTTCTGCACTCTGTTTTTCAGTCGATTAGTCGACTTGACCAATGATTAGTCGACTTGAGATCCCAATTAGTCGACTACTCCCTTGACCCTAGTCGACTAACTCATTTGAAACGCACCCTTTCTAAAACGCAGACTTCATTAGTCGACTACCCCATCTTCTAGTCGACTAACTTTTCCTGTGAAACGCAGTTCTCTGAAACGCAGATTTCTATAGTCGACTACCCCATATTCCTAGTCGACTAACTTTTCCTATGAAACGCAGCTCTTTGAAACGCAGTCTTCTATTAGTCGACTACTCCTTTTTCCTAGTCGACTAACCCTTTTTCTGAAAGACGCGACTTTGTGAGACGCAGTCCTGACTAGTCGACTTGGCCCTCTTCCATAGTCGACTAATCCCTTTATTAGTCGACTACCTATTTCACCCTAGTCGACTAACTTTGGCTGATTGTCATGGTTAATTACTTTATTGCATTTGATTTTATTCTTGGTACATGTATTATTTATTCTTACTTCATGACTTGTTACTTGATGAAATATCACCTCTTGTCATGCTATCTCTTATACCAAGCATGATACACTTGACTCTTATAATTATCACGATAATGGGAATGATAACCGGACATCATGTTTTAACTTGATTAAGTGATAGTACGATTGTACTCCTGATACTCCTGACTTGCTCCTGCTCATTCCCGAAATCTGATAAATATCTAAAGAACTCGTAAAATGAGACAACTTGCATCGGGTCGGGGGAAATATGCGGCTATCAATATATGTTCGTGTTTACAATGGTATTAGGTATGTTGTGCAACTAAACTATCCGGTCTGACCTGTGGGCCTCCAGGCGACCGAGGGGAGTGCTGGCTCCCTCTTCCTGATACCATCATGATAAAGGGCATACATAAGTCCCTCCTGATAGGCCTTGCGGCTGGTTCCGTCACCAAGCAACGGAACACCCTGGACCGTGGTCCCGGGCAAGCACGGGACCCCTGTAAACATAGTTCATTGATACCCCCGCTGGTTTCCAATAACAACCTTGCTTTACTCGGATATGGATCTATGTGCGCTGGGACGCTAGTTCCCATAGCTAGATATCAAAGTAAGACAAGTAATAATAATAAAAACGCTAACTGTGATCCGTTGTACACGCCTGGATTACGGGGACATAGAATAAAGGTATATAGATGAGGGTTTCCTTATTTGGATTATTCCTTCGAGGTACTAGTCTCATAGAGCCGTAACCTAAACTTGTACAACGTCTTTTCAACTCTAAATTGTTGTGCTTCCATTACTTGCTGGCTGAATATTTATTATACTGTTCCAACTCTCCTGCTCTTGTCTCTTTGCCACTCGGCTGTAACCTGATCATTTGTTTGGGAGGTCCTGACTCCCTTGAATTTGTATGTTCAGGTTCCGGAGCTTGGATTGAAGTGGAGCCGTCCACAGAAGATCAAGCTTTCCTTTTTGAGCAGGCCGACTAGTTCGGTTTCTCTCGTGCCAGACTTTTCTCTTCGACTCACGGGATCCTCATCCAACTCGTGAGCATCTTGTGTTCATATTGTAAATCGTACTTTTGGACATGGTTGTGATATAAGACACATGTATTGTGTAATAGTATATCATATCCTGTGATAACTTTGTAATTTGTACTTCTTAAGTTGGCATATGAATGAATACACGCTTTGTAGTACTCTGATTCTTACTTGTACTAATGCTTAGCGTATATACGTAAGGGTATTTCTGACCTGCGTATATACGTCGCAGTGACGTCCCCGTACCGTGGGATCGGGGCGTTACAGGTTGGTATCAGAGCCTAGGCTCTCACACCTATAGTACAATCAAGCAGCAAATTAATGAAATTTTCTATTGCCAACTACAATGTACAAAGTTATCTAGTCCTTCTTGATTCCTTCATATCCTAAAATCCTTCCATTTTTCCAATTTCCAGTCATCTTTTACCAACTAAGTATGGATAGAAGGACGAGTCGTAACAACTCAGGACAAGTATCAAACGGACCCACGGAGAGAATGCCGATATTCTGAGGGTTATCCAGACGATGGTGGAAAATCAGCAACAACAGACAGAACTCTTCCGGCAAGAGTTAGCAGCTCCTAAAGAACAAAGGCCGGGGAACATATCCGACTTTCGACGGTTGCAACCAGCCATTTTACAGGAGGAGAGAAACCATTGGATGCTGACAATGGCTGATCGACACCACAGATCTGTTGAACGCAGCTCGAGTTTCAAAGAAAAATCAAGTAGAGGTTGCAAAGATTCAACTAAAGATGTAGCCAGAACCTGGTGGCTAGCTGAGGAGGCAAGATTAGAAAAACCCGTCTCCTGGGACCAATTCTCTAAAAGTTTCTATAGTAGGTTCTTTCCTGCCACAGCTCAGAAAGAAATGGAAGAACAGTTCATCCGACTTCAGCAATGGAATCGGTCCGTGGATGAGTATGCCGCAGAATTTTTAAGACTTAGCCGCTTTGCTCCATACATGGTGACTGATGAGGAGAAGCGAGCAAGTAGATTCCAACAGGGCTTACAAATGGACATTCAAGTCTTCTTAATGCCCCAACAGCTGAAAACTTATTCCGAAGTCCTCACCATAGCTCGGGAAGTGGAGCGTGGACTGGAGAAGAAGAAATTGAACCTGATAAGGAACCAGGCCATGAAGAGGCATTTCCCAAATGGGGAGAGGAGGTCCATTCAGAGCAGCAAAAGCTCCAATAATGAGACGACCATTCCGACCAGCTCCTTTCCAGATGGCCCAACCCCAGATGGCCCAACCAGGTCCTATTTGTCACTTTTGCCTGAAACCAGGTCACTCTCAACAAAATTGCCGTAGGGCAAATGGATTATGCCTGGTATGTGGTTCCCGTGACCATACCATAGAAGTCTGTCCCCACAAAAGAATGGGAATAGCTAACCAAACCCTGCCAGCACTTCCAGGGCCAATTGGACAGAGGAACCAGGGACCAATGGTTAGGAGAGCTCTTCCCCTCCTCCACAAGCTATTCGCCCAGTCCAAAGAGGAGTTAGGACTGCAACAGGACGTGGAAGGGGACAGCTTACAATTTGACGGAAGAAGAGGCCGAGGCTTCTGAGGAAGTGATAACAGGTAAAATCATGGTACACTCAAACCTGTTCTAGCCCTCTTCGATTCAGGTGCTTCCCATTGTTACATCTCAGATCATTTTGTTGCATTGCATTCTATACCTGTTAAAACTTTAGACCACCAATGGGAGATTAGTACAGGGAATGGAGTAGTCATATCTACTAAGGTTTGTACTGATTGCCCCGTAGAACTCAGTAACAGAACATTGGCCATAGATATGCTCGTACTAGATACCAAGGGTACGACGTAATCTTAGGCATGACCTGGCTAAGCAAATACTATGCAGTGCTTGACTGTCGGGAGAAGAGAATTGAGTTCAGAATTCCACGTCAGCCGGAATTTCAATTTAACGGGGAACCCAAGGCTGTCAAGAGAAAAACTCGGATGGCTACTGCTGAGATTCAGAAGAAGAAAGTACCGGTTTGGGATGAATTCCCGAAGTATTTGCTGAAATTTCAGGACTCCCACCTGACAGAATGATTGATTCTCCATTGAGACTATTCCAGGAACAGTTCCAATATCCAAAGCTCCGTACAGATGGCACCCACTGAGTTAGAGATTCTAAAGAAACAGCTGCAAGAATACTCTGATAAGGGATTAATTCGACCAAGTACTTCACCATGGGGAGCTCCAGTACTATTGGCAAACAAAAAGGATGGTGGTAAACGGTTATGTATCGACTATAGAGAAATGAACAAAGTTACCATCAAGAACAAGTATCCCTTACCAAGGATTGATGACCTGTTTGACCAACTACATGGAGCCCGAGTATTCTCTAAATTAGATTTACAATCAGGTTATCATCAGCTAAAGGTGAAGAAAGAAGATATTCCGAAGACGGCATTCAGAACCCGTTATGGCCACTATGAATTTCTAGTTATGCCTTTCGGAGTCACCAATGCCCCTGCAGTTTTCATGGATTTGATGACAGAGTGTTCTCGCCATATTTGGATCAGTTCGTAGTTGTCTTTAGATGACATCTTGATCTATTCAAAGAACACCGAGAGCATGCAGAACACTTGAGGATAGTATTACAGACTCTCAAACAAGAACAACTTCATGCTAAGCAGAGCAAGTGTGACTTCTGGTTAGACCGTATAGCCTCCTTGGACACATGATTTCAGAAGAAGGAATTTCAGTTGATCCCAGCAAAATCCAGGCAGTAAAGGACTGGCCAATTCCAAGGACAGTGACTGAAATTAAGAGTTTTTATTGGACTAGCCGGATATTACAGACGCTTTGTCCAGATTTCTCCAAGATTGCAGCCCCGTTAACAAAGCTCACCCGAAAAGGAGAAAGGTATATATGGACAGAGGAATGTACTGCAGCATTTGAGCAATTAAAGCAAAGACTCATTACAGCTCCAATCTTAAGGACTCCCTCAGGAAGAGAGGGATGGTCATATACAGTGATGCATCCGGAAAAGGCCTGGGGTGTGTACTAATGCAACATGATCATGTCATAGCTTATGCATCCAGGCAACTGAAGCCTCATGAGCAAAATTATCCACTCATGACTTAGAGCTGGCAGCAGTAATATTCGCCCTAAAGATCTGGAGGCATTATCTTCTGGGAGACAAAGTGTTAATCTACACAGATCACAAGAGTCTTAAGTATATTTTTCACACAGAAGGAATTAAACATGAGACAGAGACGGTGGCTTGAATTAATGGCGGACTATGATATAGACTTGCAATATCATCCAGGCAAAGTCAATACGGTACCAGATGCCTTGAGCAGAAGCCAGAAAATAGAATGCTAGTCCAAATTACTCAACAGAAAGAGTTAATTCAAGACATCATAAGATTGGACTTAATGTTAGTACAAGGAACTGATAAGGTAGGACAGTTAATGACCTTTCAGATTCAATCGGCATTGCTAAATGAGATTAAAGAAGCCCAAAAGAAAGACCCCAGATTACAGAAATTCAGAGCTCAAGTAGAAGCTGGATTGAGAACAGATATCCATATTCATACGGATGATGCACTATACTTTGGTAACAGAATTTGCGTTCCACAAGGAGAAGTTCGACAGAAAATTCTAGCAGAAGCACACAGTTCAGCCTATTCCATACACCCAGGGGAACTAAAATGTATCAAGATATAAAGAAACAGTTTTGGTGAATGCTATGAAAGAGAGATAGCCCAGTATGTAGCCAAGTGCTTAGTTTGTCAGCAGATAAAGATAGAACATCAAAGAACAGCTGGACTTCTACAACCCTTACCGATACCCGAATGGAAGTGGAAATATCACTATGGATTTTGTCACGGCACTACCTCGCAGTCCTAAGGGTAATAATGCAGTTTGGGTAATCATTGATCGCCTCACAAATCAGCTCACTTCATACCATTCAGGGTAGGTCAAACAACAGAAGTCCTGGCAGACAAATACATGAAGGAAATAGTTCGTCTACATGGAGTTCCGGTTAGCATCGTATCAGATAGAGACACAAGATTCCGATCGCATTTCTGGAAAGTCTCCAAGAAAGTCTAGGAACTCGTCTGAAATTCAGTACTTCATATCACCCCAGACAGACGGACAATCTGAACGGACTATCCAAATTCTTGAAGACATGCTAAGAGCCTGCATGATTGAATTCAAGGGATCATGGGAAGACTATCTTCATCTGGCAGAATTCTCTTATAATAACAGTTATCAGGCCAGTATCAAGATGGCACCGTTTGAGGCATTATATGGCAGAAAAATGTAGATCACCAATTTGTTGGGACGAAGTCGGTGAGAGGAGACTTTTGGGGCCAGAGATCCTAATTCAGACAACAGACAAAGTTCGAATCATTAGAGATCACCTCCGGGCAGCACAGAGCCGACAGAAAAGTTGGGCTGACACAAAGAGAAGACCATTGGAATTTAGGACAGGTGACCATGTGTTTTTAAAGATATCACCCACCAAGGGGTAATCCGGTTTCGGTACTCGTGGAAAGCTTAGCCCAAGATACATCGGCCCATTCGAAATTTTGGATCGTGTGGGAGATGTGTCCTACCGATGGCATTACCTCCATCTTTAGACGGAGTACACAATGTATTCCACATATCACAGTTGAGGAAGTATGTCAAGGATGAGAATCATATCCTAGATCACTCCGAACTGGAACTACAACCAGATCTGTCCTATCAAGAGCAACCGATGGCCATTTGGATAAAAGTGTTAAGACCTTGAAGAATAAGGCAATACCATTAGTGTTGGTTTCTTGGAATAGGCATGTGCCAGGAGAGGCCACGTGGGAACGAGAGGATGTTATCCGTGAACGTTATCCTCAACTATTCACAACTTAAGTTGGTAAAATTCCTTCTCTCTATCCTTCTCTACCGTCACCTTCCCCTTCCTGAAATTTCGAGGACGAAATTTTTTGTAAGGTGGATGGATTGTAATACCCAGTTCCCGGAATACGTACTTAGTTGCGTATTCAGTTTTTCGATCGTATTTTTCAATTTACTTCTTGTATTTGATCGATTTTAGTTTTAAATATCATTTTCTAATATTTTAATTTTCTAGGATTTTCTGGAATTTTCACGATTAAATTGAAAATCTTCAAAACCGGTGTCGACCAGTACCGCTGATCGATTCCCAGATTTTTAATTTACAGACAGATTGGAATTTCTCAAAGAGTCTTTAGACATTTTCTCTTAGAATCATATTTCCTACCTAAATACTTTTTCTGAGGATTTTATGAATTTATGAAAATTCCACTGGAGTCGGTATCGGCCAGTATCCGGATTTTTAATTTCAAAACGATAATTATTTCTTCAAACGAATTTCACCATGAGTCTTAGAATATTATTCTTGATATTTGGTAAATTTTGCGAGTCGTTCCGAGATACTTGATTTCGGGACGATTTCGGTATTTTTCGAAATGTTTTCCGCATCCACGACTCAAACCCGGGAATCAGCCTTTTCAACAGTTTCACTTTTGAGTCCAAGAAAATATCTTCCCTTTTAATTTCTTTTCCTTTTTCCTTTTTTCTTTAATTCCTTTCCTTCCTCCACAAGCCACAACTTTTTCTCCAAAATTCCACCAATTTCTACACACTTCCACCAACTTCCACCACAAATATCTCTCTCTCTCTCTCTCTCTCTCTTCCATGGCCGGCCAAGATTGCCCAAGAGAAACACCTCACCCCTTTTATTTACATAAAACCCCCTCTCTTCTACATTATTGGCATCTCCTTCACAAATCCAAAAGCTATATAACTCCTCCTCCTTCTCATTTCTCCTTCACTTTTCATTCCACTTCACAAAGCCTTAACCTCCTCCAAATTCCTCCTCCATCACTTGGTGAAGTCCGTCACTCCTTTTGGATTGGGGCCGTGCTCTTCTTTGTTGTCAAGACACTAAGGCCGTTCCCCCCTTTTTAGGATTGGGGCCGGGTTTTCTTAGTTGTCGACATCGCCGTAGGTTATTCCGGTAATCGTTCGCGATTATTCCGGTAATCGTTTTGGTGATAAGTTGCGATAACTTGAACAAGGACTCTCCCGGAATGCTGGACGCATAAGAACGTTTTTAGGCGAGTATTTTTACTCGCCAAGACTTGGACATAATTGTGTTTTCATATGGTGTAAATTGATCAACAACACAACCATCAAATCTGTTCTGCACTCTGTTTTCAGTCGATTAGTCGACTTGACCTAATGATTAGTCGACTTGAGACCCCAATTAGTCGACTACTACTCCTTGACCCTAGTCGACTAACTCATTTGAAACGCACCCTTTTCTGAAACGCAGACTTCATTAGTCGACTACCCCCATTTTCCTAGTCGACTAACTTTTCCTGTGAAACGCAGTTCTCTGAAACGCAGATTTCTATAGTCGACTACCCCATATTCCTAGTCGACTAACTTTTCCTATGAAACGCAGCTCTTTGAAACGCAGTCTTCTATTAGTCGACTACTCCTTTTTCCTAGTCGACTAACCCTTTTTCTGAAAGACGCGACTTTGTGAGACGCAGTCCTGACTAGTCCGACTTGGCCCTCTTCCATAGTCGACTAACCCCTTTATTAGTCGACTACCTATTTCACCCTAGTCGACTAACTTTGGCTGATTGTCATGGTTAATTACTTTATTGCATTTGGATTTTATTCTTGGTACATGTATTATTTATTCTTACTTCATGACTTGTTACTTGATGAAATATCACCTCTTGTCATGCTATCTCTTAATACCAAGCATGATACACTTGACTCTTATAATTATCACGATAATGGGAATGATAACCGAACATCATGTTTTATAACTTGATTAAGTGATAGTACGATTGTACTCCTGATATTCCTGACTTGCTCCTGCTCATTCCCGAAATCTGATAAATATCTAAAGAACTCGTAAAATGAGACAACTTGCATCGGGTCGGGGGAAATATGCGGCTATCAATATATGTTCGTGTTTACAGTGGTATTAGGTATGTTGTGCAACTAAACTATCCGTCTGACCTGTGGCCTCCAGGCGACCGAGGGGAGTGCTGGCTCCCTCTTCCTGATACCATCATGATAAAGGGCATACATAAGTCCCTCCTGATAGGCCTTGCGGCTGGTTCCGTCACCAAGCAACGGAACACCCTGGACCGTGGTCCCGGGCAAGCACGGGACCCACTGTTAACATAGTTCATTGATACCCCCGCTGGTTTCCAATAACAACCTTGCTTTACTCGGATATGGATCTATGTGCGCTGGGACGCTAGTTCACATAGCTAGATATCAAAGTAAGACAAGTATATATAAAAAGACGCTAACTATGGATCCGTTGTACACGCCTGGATTACGGGGACATGAGATAAAGGTATATAGATGAGGGTTTCCTTGTTTGGATTATTCCTTCGAGGTACTAGTCTCATAGCCGTAACCTAAACTTGTACAACGTCTTTTCAACTCTAATTGTTGTGCTTCCATTACTTACTGGCTGAATATTTATTATACTGTTCCAACTCTCCTGCTATTGTCTCTTTGCCACTCGGCTGTAACCTGATCATTTGTTTGGGAGGTCCTGACTCCCTTGAATTTGTATGTTCAAGTTCCGGAGCTTGGATTGAAGTGGAGCCGTCCACAGAAGATCAAGCTTTCCTTGTTGAGCAGGCCGACTAGTTCGGTTTCTCTCGTGCCAGACTTTTCTCTTCGACTCACGGGATCCTCATCCAACTCGTGAGCATCTTGTGTTCATATTGTAAATCGTACTTTTGGACATGGTTGTGATATAAGACACATGTATTGTGTAATAGTATATCATATCCTGTGATAACTTTGTAATTTGTACTTCTTAAGTTGGCATATGAATGAATACCACGCTTTGTAGTACTCTGATTCTTGCTTGTACTAATGCTTAGCGTATATACGTGAGGGTATTTCTGACCTGCGTATATACGTCGCAGTGACGTCCCGTACCGTGGGATCGGGGCGTTACACATGCTATACAAATTACTTGATATCTGACATAGGTACTTGCCATGCTATACTCATCGCCTGATATCTGACACCTGAGATAATAACACTTGATACTTGACCTGATATTGTGGCACCTATATTATATTGCATATTCCTGACTATTACTTTTACGGGGACTTGGCATGATTATTATACTGTTACCAGATATTTGGTACTCCTGAATTCCTGAACTCCGTATTCCTGAACCCCTGAAAAGGGGTGACTCCTGATATTATACTCCTGTTAAACCCCGTACTTGAATAATCGTGGTTATTGGATTACCGTATACACTTGTGGACATTATCTTTGGGCAATATATATATATATATAAATAAAATACTCAACTTACACTGGGGTGGGGAAAACTGATGGAAACGGTATGATGTCATATTTATAATGGTGATATTTTTGAAGTGTCGTGTGGGACGCGTAATGATAAGTCCCCGGAAGTAGTAGCCTGAATCTGAAGTGTCGTGTGGGGCGCGTAATGAAAAGTCCCCGAAAGTAGTATCCTGTACTCCTGAGCTAGTCCCGGGTAGAGACAGGACCCACTATAAATATGAGCCATCAGATTTATCAGTTTTCAAATAATAACTCATCTTATTCATAAGTGGATGTATGTGTGCCGATAGCATATACAAAAGCATATGAATCGGATGAATAACATAAAACAACCAAACAGTGATAAGGTTAGGAACGTGTGATATTTGGTCTCTCCTTTGTTCGGGTCCTGGTACTCACATATCAGACCCGGGTAAGTTCTACAGAGTACGAACTCTAGTATGGACTATCGGTGATGTGAGGCGCTGGTAGGGAGGCGATTGAAATATCAAACGGTACTGATTATTATTATTAGATAAATAAAATGATATCCTCTATATTTCAGTTATAGTGTTATGTTATGAGTTGACACCCTGCCTTATGGCATATGATTTATATGGCACAATTATTACTTCAGACACGCTATAGTTCTGTTATACTTAGGGCAACTCACTCAGTTGTATAAACTCAGACGATGACGACATGAGATATGTGGTATATAGATGAGAGTTTCCTTTTTTGGATTATTCCCTTGACGTATCTGTCCCGTGAATCCATAATCTGTGATTGTATAACTAATTTTGTCCACAATTGTATTTATCGTATGTTTAACTTATTTACCTCATGTACCTATACTCTTCATACTGCCTTCTATACATGTTTTCAGTTTTAGATTCATCATATACATTATTTACTGTTGTTCCTTTAATTCCCCTTATGTTATTTGTTATTACTCGTAACTACATACCTGGACCCCATCACTTGATCATGTACATGTGTACCTGTTATGCACGCCATTTGACTTTATTATGCGTACTCGCAGGGCTGCGTCTGACAACCCTGAATTCTCATGTCCAGATCCTAGAGATCGTACCTTGGTGACCTTGCTGTAACTGATCAGAGTGCGCAGCGGATCCTTCCATGACGATCGGAGTGCAGCAGAAGCTTGAATTATCACCACAACTCTTCCTCCCAGTTCCTTTCCTGTTTGGTTCTTGAGACCTCTCTACCTGCTCGTGAGCATCTCTCAGCTTTGTATATCTCTTCATGTATTGTACTTTTGTATTTCTGGTGATGTAATATTACTGTAATATTGTATCACTCTCTGTGATAACCATGTACTTGTACTTTTCTGTTGGAATGTATATAACCACTGTGTTTTCGCACTCTGATTCTTGCCTGTACTAATGCTTAACGTATATACTGAGGGTATCTCCGACCTGCGTATATACGTCGCAGTGACGTCTCCGTACCCGCTGAATCAGGGCGTCACAAACCCCTTCCCCCTCCCCCGCCATCCTCATTATCCCCCGCCACCTCGCCTGTCACCTTGCCCCTCCTCGTCATCCCCTAACACCTCCACCTCGTCCCCCACTGCCTCCTCGCCGTCTTGCCCTTTCCCCATCGTCCCTCTCCTTCTTCATGTCCTCGTCGTCCCCTCCTCCTCGTCTGGACGAGGAGGAGGAGGAGGAGGCGAGGACAGAGGAGTGGAAGCCGAGCACAAGCTTGTGAGTAATAGAATATGATCATTACTGACTCAGATAAGCTTCCACATAAGTCTCTTTCACAACGCCAGAGGTACTACTTTCTGAAGAAAAAGGATGCTGGTAATATCAACATGTTGTAAAAAAATTGTATAAAAGAAGGGAAGGAATTTGATAAGGATGCATTGGACTTTCTTGCTGCAAAATGTAATGATTCTATTCGAGATACATAAACATTCTTGATCCGTTGGATCTCTGCTTGGAAAAAAATTACACTATCTTCGATGCAAAACAATTCTTCGAAAGGAGGAGGTGGCGTATGAGGAGGGAGAAGCCCGGGGCAGCGGGGGATGACGAGAGGAGGACGCGGCAGCGGCGATGGCGGCAGTGGGCTTTTCCACTACCCAAAATTGCTAAACACACACATGTTTATTTGATCCTTTTCTTTAAAGTTAAATTGTCCAACAAAATATGCGGGAGCGGATATTGCCACCCCAACAAATGAGAAAGGCACCCTAAAAATATTTACAAGTGTGCCATATTTTTTGACAATTTTACGGTTGATGAAAAGTCCAAAATACCCCATTTTTCTTCATCCTTCCTTCTTTTTCTCCGACGCCTCTCCTTCTTTTTCTCCGGACGAGCTCCCCCTCCCACTCCCCGGTGCTTCGTCCTCCTCCTTTTGCTGACCTCCTCCCCTCCCCGGCACTCTCCCTTCCCCCCTCCCCCCTCCCCGGCCTCCCCCTCTCCGCGACGCCTGCCTCCCCTCCCCGGCCTCCCCCTCTCCGCGACCCCAGCCTCCCCCTCTCCGCGACCCCGACCTCCCCCTCCCCCGGCCTCACCCTCCTCGGCCTCCCGCCCTCCTCCTCCCCCTCCCAACTCCCTTGCCCCCATCTGTTTGACCGAATTCCAGCCGAACATACTGGGGAGGCCGGGGGGCGAGGGGGAGGGCGGGGGGTTCATTGATGGGTCACGGGAAGGAGGTGGACTATAACGTCCCGATCCCATAGGTACGAAGATGTTACTTCGAATATATACGTAGGTCAGAAATACCCTCACGTATATAGGATAAGCATCAATACAGGTAAGAATCAGAGTACGGAAGCACGTGGTGCATTAAACATTCCAACATATGAGTACAATCACAAAGTTATCATAGGATGTGATATAATATTACAAGAATATTACATCACAGATATGCATAAATGCGAGAATATAAAGAGATATACAATCATGAATTGTACAAAAGGAGGCTCATGGTCATAACAGGAAAACCCTAGAGCCGAGTAGGGTCAAGGAAGGATAGGGCTTCATACGGTTTGCCGATGATCCACGCTTCCGCTGTGCTACTCTGATCAGTAACTGGAGAATTCACAAGCTCCAAACTCCGGGATCTGGACATGAGGATCCAGGGAGTCAGAAACTCCCCAACGAGTGGTATGGCGAAAGCCAAGTGGCATGCAGAGATAAGCAGTCCTGTATCGATAAATCCGATTTATAAACATGCATTGAAAACCATATTATGAGCACAGACATGCAGGAGCAGGCAGAGAAATAGTAAGTCAGGCAGGGAATATGCATGATGCACTATGATAAGAGAAAGAGACTGGTGGAATAGAATAGAAGTGGTAAGACAGGATGTAAACATATATAATATAATTATACTAATAATAAACAAAAAAATCAAAAATCAAAGTAAAACCCGATGAAAGCAAATACGGTAAAACCAGCGGTACAAATTCAGTTTACGGCTTCATGAGACAAGTACGTCGAAGGAATAATCCAAATAAAAAACCCTCATCTATATACCTTTATCCCATGTTACCATAATCCGAGCGTATACAACTTGAGTTGCAAAACAACACAACGACTTGAATATTAGCATCTTATTATAATTGTGGCCATCTAAATTATAAGTTTTAGTATGCTCCCATTACACATACTTTCACTTACAACTTATAGAGCCAGTTACTTGAAAAATGATGGAGTTCGATGAACATGTTTAAAATGGGTCCAGTACTTTTCCGAGACAATGATTATGGAGTATCTGGTGCTGAGCTGAAACTACCGCTAGGTACCGGGACTTATTGTACACCTGATATTGCAGATCCCATGGAAATATGCAAAGGGCTTATGCATACCCGGCAGGAATAATAGGAGGAGTAGGGGTGCTAGTACACCTCACGAAATCCCTGGTGGCCACCAGATGATCTCTCAAGAATGTGGCCACGCGTGACACGATATAACCACCATAAACATGTAACTATTCTGAACCCATCAGTTTCCCCAAACCCGATGCAAGTTGTCTTAATAATTTATTATGTAATTATCAATTTACGGGAAGAGCATGAGCAGGACATGATCAGGAATTCAGGAGTACATGTGTACATGTATAACAGGAATACAGGTTACTGTATATAATACAAGATAATAGGTACAAGATTTTCGTAAATGTGATAATCATAGGTCAGGTGTTAACATAACATGTGACAGGTGATAAGTGATGTCATAACATAGGACAGGTGTTAAGTAGGAGCATGTCTAGTGTTAGGTGATAGCATGATAAGGATTAACATATCAAGCATGTGCATGACAAGTGATAGAGTAGTAGCTGAGCACAATCAAGCGGAGCTGAGCAAGCTGGAGGCACGGATAACGAATAATGTTTAGTCACCAATGTGCTTGGCAGAGTTACCGGGACGACTTGGCTTAAAATGCGAGTCTAAAATTCGGCAGCATCCTGTCTAGGCGAATCTAGTGAATAAAGCGCTAATCGCTAGGCTGCCTTTCCAGGCGTAATTAGAAAGTCCAGAGGACTTTAGTAAACCTCGAGAGGTTAAGGCCAAAGGCCATGTATGTACCTGCAGGAGATGTTAGTACCAACAATATAAATGCAAATATGGCTAGCAAGTAAGGGAACCGACAGGTGGGTAAGCAAGCAAGCCAACAATCAAGCAGAGTTAGGCAAACTGGAGCGAAGCTAATATACAACACTAAATGCTATCACGCTCAGCGTGGTTACCGCTCGCAGCACAGCTAAACGTACGTGTCGCAACATGTGTATGAAACGCCATAAACTGCTCATGGTGAAGCCCTGCTCACGGAGTAACTGCGCTCGAACGGAGTTTGATAAAGTGCTAACGTTTGGTTCGCCTACCAGGGGTAGCATATAAAAAGTCCAAAGGAGTTTAATAAATCTCAAAGAGGTGAAGCATGGAGATTGAGCAACACGGAGATGTAACTAAACCATGCCTGAAGAGGTTTTGCAATTAACCTCGGCTCGCAGTCACACGGCGTAGTTAGTAAAACTTAGGAAGTTCAAGTAAAGTGGAAACATAGTAAGCCGCTCCTGACGAGGCTACGCAATTAAGATCAGCTCAAAGCCACACGGCGTAGCTATGCCTCCAGCGAAGTTAGGAAACTCAGAGAGTTTAAGCTCGAATGTTGTTAGTCCTTGCAGCACGTGCATAAATATAGTGTCATCTACACTATTACAAGCATTACAATACATCGATCCAGTATAAGCTACGACATGTTTACGGATTACAACTCACACGAATCCACGAAAATACAAATACAAGTGCAATATACCCGTCGAAGTGGGATAACCAAATCAAGAAGAGGACACTCGCCTAAATACAAACATAATGAAAATGTTGGAAATTCTGGAAAGCTACGCGCGCAATCTTTGTAGCGGGGAAGCACCGAAGCGAGAAGTGAACGGGGGCTTGGCCCCTTGAGGGCCACCGACCCTAGGGAGGTGCGCCGACCTCCTAGGGTGGCCAAGGAGGTGGCCGGCCCTAGAGGAGGAGGAGGAGGAAAAGTGGAGGAAAGGGTGATAGCGTTGGTGGTTCTAGTATTTGGTGGAGATGGTGGAGTTGATCTTGATAGAGAAGGAAAAATGGAACATGACGAAGATGATGATGATGGTGATATTTTAGGTTGAAGTAGAGGTGATGGAGCTGGTTTTGTCATGGTGAGAATGAAGATGTTGGTGATGGAAAGAGAAGTATAGGAGGTGGTGATGAAAGAGGAGTTGCAGTGGTGGTGGGAGTTGATGTTGAAAAAGATAGAGGTGTTGCTGCCGAAATAGTAGCCGGAATGGTCGCCAAAGACGTTGTTGAAGAAGGGATGGCTGGCCTAGGGCTTGGGGTAGTGGCCTGCCCTGAAGGAGATGGTGGGGTTGTGGATTTGTGGAAGGATTTAGTGGTGGTGATAGTTTTGGAGAAGGTAAAGGAGATGGTGGTTTGAATGGTGGAGTTTTGGAGTTGTGGTGGAGTAAATGGAGATGGAGGAGGAAGAAAATGATGGTAGGGAGAGAAGTTTTAGTTGTTGTGGTTGTGGTAGAGTTGAAGGAGGAGTTGGTGGTTATGGAGTTTTGATGGAGAAATGAAAAGGAAAGGAGAAGGAAATGGAGTTGTATTTGGAGTTGGAGTTAAAGGAGAAGGAGAAGGATTAGGGTTAGGGTTTTTTGTAAAATGGAGATGGGGTGAGGTGGCTTGACCGACCATGGGTGATAGGAGAGATGTGTTGAGTGGTTTAGAATATTTTGGATGAGATATTTTGGTGGAAGGGTGTAGAATGTAATAAAAGAATGGGGAAGGTTTTAGATTATGGTGGATGAAAAAGGAAGGAAGGAAAAAGAAAATAGAAAAGAAAAGAAAAAAAAAAAGTAATTTGAAGAAAATGAAAGAATAATCAGAATGGTGAAATCCCTGAAATCACCTAGAGGGGGGTGAATAAGTGACTAGCTAATCTAATGATGAATTAATGTGAAATTAAGACTATTTGTGCAAACTAAAAATTATTAAGCTAAACACACCAAGTATAACCTAAGAGTGTAGCCGAATTCCCCGTGAAGGGCTCTAGACTATCTCCTCAAGATTCCTCTAGATAAGAGTTGAGGTACCGCTATGGCTCTCTTGGTTGAATACAAGTGTGAGCAAACAATCCTCAAGCATATAACAATTAAGCACAAGGTATATCAAGCATATAAGAATAAAGACAACATAAGCATGCAAGATATAAAGAGAAGTGAGAGATAGAGAGAGCAATCGCAAACACGGGAGATTTTTTGATGTTTGAGCACCCTTGCCTACGTCCCCGCCTTCAACACTATGAAGGATTTTCATAAAACGATCCTACCGGATCACTCGGTACCGCAACACCTACAAGCAAGTTCACATTTGAACTCCTTTAGACTCTCTAGTGTCCCTCCCTTGTTCCCGCAAAAAACTACACACCGCATGCACACTAGCTTGCCGAGGCCGCACCTCTACAAAGAGTTCTCACTAGAACTCGAAACCCACGAACCCGCAAGTCCGCCTCCTCAAATACAAAGAATGAATACTTTGATGATTTAAACACTTTGATCACCTAAAATCCTCTCACAACAAAGATCCCTATAGGATGATATAGCAATGGATAGCTCAAGTGTATGTGAGAAAAACTTGGATTGAATTGGCAGTGAAAAACTCAAAGAAAACTCTTTTGCAAAACACTCTTGAAAATCTCTCCTTTTGATTTAGAAATATTTGCTCTTAAACAAGTGGAGAAAACCTCTGAAATAGATGGGAAAAACTAGCTTTGAAACTCTCCAAAAATCTTGTGTAAAACAGTCTATAGGAGCCCCCTTTTATAGGATTCAAAAATCTGCCCGTTGGAAGCCAACTAGCAGTCCAGACTACTGACGGTCGACCGCCCGGTCGACCGCCAACGGTCGGATTTCCGACCGTTGGGAAGGTCGGTCGACCGGCCGGTCGACCGCCAACTGGGCAATGGCTTAGCGGTCGACCGCGCGGTCGACCAGGCCATTTCCAGAGAGCAGCAACTCTCTGGCGGTCGACCGTCCAGTCGATCGGCCCAACCTGTGCACGTTTATGCACATCGGTCGACCGGAGCGGTGGACCGACTTCATGTCCGGTTGACCGTCCGGTCGACCGACAGAGGGTCAGTCCAGGCACTTATGGGGATTAAAAACTTGGCTTTTTGACTTCAAAAAAATCTCATAAATTCTCTAAAAATCTACAAAAATAAGTTCAGTAATATACTTTGAAATACAAACATGTTTGAGTAAAAATCAAAACATGTTTCAAACATTTTGAACTATTTTTGTGTTATGGAAATTTTGGCTTAAAACAAAAACCGTATTTTTTCAAAATGATTTTTCCAACCTTCTCCAAATACAAAAATAAGATATTTTAAACACTTTTAAAGCATAGTGTGTATGGATATGATCCACTACACATATATGATGAAATATCTATGTTTTTGATATTAAGCACTAAAGTGGTTTTGTTAGAACACATGTATATATGAAACTCCAAAAATCAAAACGGTATTTTTTTCAAAATAAAAATTCTTTTAACTCTTTTATGAAAACTCATATAAATCTTGTGTGAGTGTATGTGATACTTGAGCAATCCACCAACTAATCTATCCTTTATATTTTATCTAAAAACAAAATCTTGACACTTACAAAACGACACAAGTCTTCTCTTGAAATCTTCTTCTTCTTCTTCTTGACTTGGTCCAAACCATGATCCAATGAGTTAGACTCCTCTTGAGTACTTGATGTGGTCTTGATGCACAAGCTCTTAAATCAACATGTATTAGCTCCAAAACTTGACTTCAAATCCTTTGTTGAAGCTAAACACCTACTAAGATCATGATCATAAATTTGATACTGATTAAACACGATATCATTAGTACTATAACTATATGAGTTAATCATCATCAAAATTAGAGTGATGGGCCTTTGGGCCAACAATCCCCGTGTTCGGTCACGGATGCGGAAAACTTTCGTAAAAAATGCCGGAATCGCCCGAAAATCAAATATCTTAGAACGATCTCCAAAAATTTTCAAAATCAATAATATTATACTTAATATCATGGTAAAATTGGATTTAAGAAATTCAATTCCATTTTCAAATAAAAAAAATCCTAAAATCATCCGCCAATACGGCCGGAACCGAATCCGACGGAATTTTGATAAATTCAGAAAAATCCCAAAAAAATGCATTAAGATAGTAAATATTATTTTAAGAGAAAATGTGAAAGTAGTTTCTAGAAATTTGACTCCGTTTGTAATTTAAAAATCCGAGAATAAATTGGCGGTACCGATAAATCCCGATTTTGGAGATTTTATTAAAATAATACAGAAAAATTCTGAAAATCATGAAAATTTTAAAATATTAGAAAACAGTGTTTGGAACTGAAATCGGTCAAATCTGACTACCGAAACGACCAAATCGAGCAATATACCAAGATCGGGTCCTCGGTTCCTGTTTGTTTCGCCGCAAAACATCGCAAGTCGTAAGTCGTAAAATGAGAATGGAAAAAGTGAACTGTAGCAGAGAAAATATGTTGTGTTTTACAATGTTTGGTTGGTAAAGTGAAAGTGTAAATGGAAAATATATTGTGTTTTATGGTGTTTGGTTGGTAAAGTGAAAGTGTGAATGAGAAAGTATATTGTGTTTTACGGTGTTTGGTTGGTAACTTAAAAGTGTAAGTAAAAAGTTGGCCACAAAATTAACTGTAGCAGTGATTTAAATATTATAAATACTATTAAATTAAATATACTATTGAAAAATTAAATTGTATTAATAAATTTGAGATAAAATATTAATAATTTTAATATTTTAATTATAACAATAATATTAATAAAATATTAGTAAAATTAGTAAAGTATTACTAAAATATTAACTAAATAAATAATTATAAAATTTTAAGAAAATCTAAAAAACATTAATAAAATTTTAAGGATACTAATAAAACATAAATATTAAAAAAATCTTAAGAAAAGTAATAAAATATAGTTATAATATTATAATATTATAAAATACATAAGATTATTATAATATTAAATTTTATTATAATAATATTGTAATATTATAAAAACATAAAATTAACAAAGTAAAATATAATTATAAATTTAATAATAAAATATTATTATGATATTATTATAATGAATTATTACAAAATTAACATAATAAAATATTAATATAATTTTAAAGTTTCTTATAAATTAATAAAGTATTTATTTATATTAAGAAATAAATAAATTAAATATATATAATTTTATATTAAAGCATATATTGTTATATTAATAAAATATTAAATGTAAATATAATATTAAGAAATCGGTGTAAATATTAATAAATAATAAATTATTAAATAACAATATTAAAATATTTAAATATTAAATATTAAAACAATATTAAAAATAATAAAAAACTAAAATAAAATATAAAATAATTAGATAAGAATAAACACTATTAAAAATATTAAATATTTAATATATTAAATTATATATTGATTATCAAGTAACTGCTTTGGGACTGCAAGTGTACTACAAGTGGAATTTACATGACCACAAAATTAACTGTAGCAGTTGCAAGTGGGAAAATTTGATTATAAAGGTGAGATTTATATGACCACAAATTTAACTGTAGCAACTGTAAGTGGAAAATGAGAGTTGTATTTTGCAAGTTGTTTTGCAGCGAAACAAATAACGAAAAATGGAAAAGAGGTTTTACGACTTACGATTTTGCGGCCTTTTCGGGGAAACAAACAGACCCTAGGTTTGACTCCGAGTCCATGAATCTAGATCCAAAGAAAAACAATCATATATCTATCATAAAACAAAAACAAATACGAAAAGTAATTAAAAAAATATTATCAAAAAATCAGAATACGTATTTAAGTAAGTATTCCGGTAATGGGGTGTTACAGGGACGGGAAGGAGGGGGTTCACCGGTGGGTCATGAGGGTCGCCGGTGGCCAGGGGAGGAGAGGGAGGCGGGTGTCGCCAGTGAGGAAAGATGGGTGGCCGACAAGGGAGAGGGGGAGGAAGGAGGAGAAGAGGACATTTTTTGCTTTTTTTATTTTTTTTATTATTTTTTTGGGTCTTTATCAAATTTATTATGAGGGGCATTTCTCATTATTTTTGGGTGACAATATCCGCTCTCAAAATATGCTCTCCATGGACCAACTTTTATGGGTGTTAAATGACGGCACTCTCTTAGCACCAGTATATCAATCCACTCAACTTTCAAACTGACCCGCACGTAACAGCCCGCATCCTTCGGTGCCGTCCGATCAAACCTTGAAACCGTCCGGTGAATAAATATCGAAATCAACTAAAGAATATTCTGTCCCTAAATCCAGATTATTTGTCTATAAATAAACCCCCTTAAACCCAAAAGAAGTACCCAATCCAAGGAAAGAAAACCCCAATACCCCATGAGCAAGGAATTGAGACGCGACTACGAATCGGACGCGAGATCGGACGCGGTCGCTTCGGCGTTGTCCGCTGCTGCTTCTCCGCCGTCGACGGCGAGCCTTTCGCCGTCAAGTCCATCGACAAGTCCGCCCTCACTGACGCCATCGACCTCGACTGCATCCAGCACGAGGCCAAGCTCACCCAGCTCGCCGCCGCGGGAAACCCTAGCGTCGTCAACATCCACGCCGTCTACGAGGATGAGGACTCGATCCACCTCGTCCTCGACCTCTGCACCGCCCCGACCTCTTCGACCGCATCTCCGCCTCCGTTCCGCTGCCGGAGCCGGAGGCGGCGCGATCCTGACGCCGCTGATGGAGGCGATCGCGATCTGCCACCGGAGGGGATCGCACCCGGACATCAAGCCCGACAACGTGCTGTACGACGATCAGGACCGATTGAAGCTGGTGGATTTCGGATCGGCCGAGGTTTTTGGGGACGGGAGGGGGATGGTGGGCTTTGTGGAACTCCGTACTACGTGGCGCCGGAGGTGGTGGCGGGGAGTGAGTACAACGAGAAGGTGGACATTTGGAGCGCGGGGGTGATCTTGTACGTGATGCTGGCCGGATCGTGCCGTTCTACGGCGAGACGGCGGGGAGATCTTCGAGAAGGTTCTCAGGGGGAACCTTAGGTTTCCGATGGGGTATTCAGGGATGTATCGCCTGCGCCAAGGATCTCTTGAGGAGGATGCTCGCCAGGGACGCGGACCGGCGGTTCTCGGCCGAGCAAGTCTTGAGTAAGTTTCTTAATTCCTTTTCAGTGTGAATTTTGTTTTTACTTATTTTAGCTGATTCAGCTCACTTTTTCAAATTATTATCGTGTTGATGTTTCCGGTTTTTTTTACTTTTTATTGTAATTTTTTTTTTACTTTTTATTGTATTTGCTTTTTCGTGACTAGAATTCCTGATTTACTCAGGATTTTGTAAGTATTTTGCTGTTATATTTTCGATTCTTATAATATTTTTATGTTTTTGCTTTAATTAACGTCCAGTTTCATACTGCGGGCGTTTGGATTTCGGAGGTTTTCTAAAATCTAATTGTATAGTTAATTTTTTTTTCCTGATATTAATGAAAATTGATGATTTTCAGGCACCCTTGGGTTACAAGCGGAGAGGAGCGAGTTTGGTTATTTGCAGTCCCATGTAATTTTTGTTTCTGTATATAAATGCCAAGAGTACTCTCTCTGTGATATTGTGTTTTGAGTTTGTTGAAAATATAAAGAATATATATGTGATCTTTGAGTTGACTCTGTGATTGAATCAATTGGATAATGGGTGGAGTGTATTCCCTTTTCATTGGAGATGAACGTGGTATATTCACATGTTCATTCCGATTCGGAATCCGACTTCGAATGCATGAGATATTCAACTCTAAAGATTAGCTAATTCAAAGCAAAAAGGGACTAAAATTAGTTAAAAGCATTTAGTCCCATATTGGGCCATGGGATGGAAGGTTGAGTGTTTAAATAGAGAAAAATGGGAACAAAGGGTGTGCCCTTGGAGTTTTAGCGCGCGATTAGGGGGAAACCATGCCCGTACTGGCGCCGATGAAAGAGGGCAACTACTTTCCTGCTTGCTGCTTTCACTGTGACTTTCCTAATGTTTCCTCCATATAGGCGGGGTATATGAGCCGAGTATGTCCGATCAAAGATTAACCCACCCAATAGTAACTCGCGCAATAGGGTGTTATTGAAATAGCCCTATTGCATGATAAGAAGAGGCACTTCTTTGATTAGGTGTCTCGTGGCATGGATTGTGTACAATCAAAGAGAAATGGCTACTTTTTAGCTTGCTGTTTTCAGTGTGATTTTCTCCACCTAACACTCAATGCACGCGGAATCAAGTCTAAAATCTCTCACATAAAAATAAGTGTTGTGCTACATGAGCTCATTTAGACACTAATTGACCCATTAACACATTGAAATGATGAGCAATTATTTCTTTCATATTACTATTCTTTGAGAAATTTTAAGGCATGAACTCTATTCTATCTATTCTATTAAAGAGAAAATAACAGAACAAAACACAGCCCACGCTTGCAAAAACCATTTAATACCGAGCTTATTAATTTCGATCAAATGTGATGTAGTGAATTTAACTAGATTAAAACATGCAACAAATATAAATCTTTAAATTAATTAATTACTTATCCTAAGCATGCAACTGAAATACATAATCAAAAGAAAACAAAAAAACTGGCCTGGGATGACGTAGTCGTGCAGACGTAATGCCTTAAAAGAAAGATAGCTGATCTCTCGTCCGATCCTGAAAGTGGCCTCCTCTCCTACCGTAAAAACTCTCCCGGTAGTACAACCAGCACCCAACTCTAGACGATGAGTCAGGCCTCTGCTCAGATGGAGGTTTGTTGTCCGTAAGTGAAAAAATAACGTTGAGAAAGCACCAAATTCCGATAGCAAGAACACAGTTTTTTATATAAGAAATTTGTGGGAGAAAGAGGGTAGATTAATTTCTGTTTCATGTAAAAGATACGTGCAGAGATAGGGTATTTATAACCCTCTGCAATCTTTCAGTTTGTACAGCCTGAGAGAATCTGTGATCACGCGCGAGTGGTTGCAACGTGCAGATCCGATTCTCATTTTAAATAAAAATAAAAATAAAAAACCAACAAAAATGTAACAGGTCTAACCAGGCCCCTGAATCGAACTGCATTGCATTCGTGTCCGCAAGTCGTGGGCGCGCGCACTGCCCCGCCCGGTTCGGCATGTGCGCGCGCGAGCCCATGGCCCAACACTCATAAAGATAGGAATGAGAGAAATTGTATATATACTACCTAATCTCTCATCACCTATCCAATGTGGGACTAAACTCTAAGACAAATAAGAGGGAAACTCAAGTTTTTCCTCTAAACGCAAAACACATCCAACATGTGAATCTACCTAATATAAACTAATAAGATGTATTTTATAATATTTTTCAGAGTTGCACTGAAATAATTAAGAATTAGTTTTTTCACATCATGTATTAATGCTACTACTTTCCTTTTTTCAAAACTAAAACTGTTGGTGGCACCTCGAATATCATAAACAATATTTAAAAGGTATAATTCAAATTATTCTAATGATACAACGACAACAAACAGCAGCTAAGTCATTTGTCCTAAGTATTTGAGGGTAGGGTACATGAATCAAAAGAGAATTACGCTGGATCGGCACATCGATCAGCTTTCTTCACTCATTCCTATCGAGCAATATGCTTTCGCTAAAACTTTTAGCCCTTATTCTAATGATCAGTTAAAAAAAAAAAAATTTTTGAAAGACAGCTGAAAAAGGAATGAAATGAACAAACATATGCCAATCTTTTTTATTGGCTTTTGTATAAATTATATCCATAAAATATTAAGTCCTTCAAATTCATAAGAAAGTGAAAATGGGACAGGTTCACAAATTAACCAACAAAAATTCCAATTTTGCACCTAAAATTGTAAAAATTTTATTGAGAATGCAGAAAATAATTTTCTTTTTTTTTGTCCTTTGCGTGAAAGCATGAAATATAGAAAATAAAAAGGAAAGAGTTATGTAAGTGCAAACGTCACTGAAGATGCAAAAATATGTATTCTACATTCTAATAATTTAATTATGTTACTGTAACTATTATTATTATTATCATCATCA